>JASSUY010033338.1:0-34532 GCA_032466535.1 Forpus xanthops
GCAAAGATAGCGCGGGGGGAGGGAAGGAGGTTTCCCCCCTCCCCCCCTCCAGCATCCCCCCTCCTCTCCGTTCCCACCCCTAAAGCTCCGGGAGAGGTGCGAGCGCCTGCAGGCACAGTCGGGGGCAGCTCCTCGCGCCGGGCACCCCGCTCCACTGGTCCGCCGCTCCCACAGAGCTTGTGCCGCGGGGGAAGAGCAGGGGGTCTCCTCCCGGGGCGCTGGGCCCCCAGCGCTCCCCGCTGCTCCGCCGACACCGACGCACGGGGCGGGTGGGGGGTGGGAGGTCAGGAGGTCCCTATTCTCTTCCTGTATCATCGGACCTGTTTCGGGGGAGGGGGGGATAAAAAATGCCAGGGCGAGGACTGGGGGGCGGCGGAGGCCGGGATGAGGCCCCGCACCCCGCCGGGAAGGCCGGCCAGACGCACACCCCCCACCCCACCAACCGAGTCCGCAAGTTGGTGCGGGGGGCGGCGGCGCGCACGGAGCCAGCCCGGGGCTGAGCCTGAGCCGCAGCGGATCCGAATATTTATGTTGAGATTTTAAAGAATTTAAATAAATAAATAAAATATTCCCCCGGCTTCTCTCCCCTCCCCTGAAAGCCAAGAATAGGAGCCATCTGCCAAGAGCATTTGGTGCTTGCGAGCTCCTCTCTTTCTTTGTTACCGGTGATAAATTTCTGTTTGTAAGATTTCCTTGGGAATCGAGATATATATGTGTATATAATTTTTCCACCTCCTGTGAGATTTTTTCCTTTCCGGAGCGGAGGGTTGTGGGGGGACGGTTTGGGTCGCGAAATCTCAATTTCTTTTGCTCTGTCTTCCTTTTTTTTTTTTTGGTGTGTGCCTTTATTTTTTAACCCATTCCTCCTCCTCCCTCCCCCTCCCCCAGCCCATCAGCTGGTGGAACACAAATGAAGATGCATCTGGTATTCAGCTCTTTCTGGGAGGGGGGGTTTGTTTTTAATTCATTGTTATTTTGGAGACAGATTTGCATCACCATAAAAGGTGGCTTTCCCCCTTCCTCAGCTCCCTCCCCTTCGTTAATTGCATTTTGGTTTTTAACCATCCGGTTTGGAAAACGTGTTTCCCTTTTTGTTGGTGGCTTCTTAATTTCCAGTAGTTTTAATTTTTTTTTTAATTATTTTTTAAGAAAAAGCGTCCACAACCCTCTAAATCCCCCTGTGCAATTTCTGCCACTTCTTTTCTGTCTCACTTATGTGGAGATGTGGGGTGTTGAATGAGGGTGCGTGGAAAATCTGGTTTGTTGCACACGTCTGAATTTGTTTAAAGGGGTGAAACACTTATTTTCTCGCTGATTTTGCTGCTGGTGAGGGTGGGGGTGGAGAAGAGAGCCAGGTAGGTTTGTTCTTCCAATTTGATCTCCTTTTCTGATCGCTTTACTTGAAAGTAAATAATGAGGCAGGAGAGCATTAGAAGGTACAGAGGAGCTGCCTGTACAATGGGTTTAGCGGGGAGGCTGGGGAGGAATGGAGAGCAGAACGGTACGCAGCTTTCCTCCCTCCCCTCTTGCATTTTTCTATCTCTCCATCCTGAGGAAGCTGGCGGAGCAATCAGGCTGCATACTGAACAGTGGCAGAAAAAAATGAAGGTATCCAGGGGCGGTGGGGGCCGGGCCGGGGGCAGCGGGACGAGCAGCCTTGCAGCGCACAAGCGCTGAGTCTGGGCTGAGAGGGTGGGGGGGTTGCAGTCTCCGCACCCCTCGGGAAGGTGTCTGTCATTCCTTGGGAAAAGCAGCCTGGGAGACTGTCCTCACTAAAGGGGAGTTTAGAAAGTAGAGGGCAACTGAATGGGAAACATTGCAACAAAATATAAAGCCAACCCCAAGCCAAGCCCCCTAAACTGGGATGACTTGATACTGTTCTAAGAAATCTTGCGTTTATGTCATGCTTATCTTGGGCTTCCCCTCCCCCCCCCCCCCCCCCCCGCTTTTTTTTTTGGCATCTTTCAGGAGAGTTACATTTGAGGGTGGATTGGAGGTCTGTGCCAGGCAAGGAAAGAGATTGGGAGGGAGATGGGGAGAGAGCGAGAAGGGTTTTCTGACACTGCTCAGCTGGAATTTATTTGGTTTCATGCTCTTGGTGTCCAGAGAAATGTTTAGATCCTGAGCATAAGAGAAACAAACACAAAACGCAGGGAGGCTGCAGTGTAGCCGTGCTCCAGAGTTGCAGCGTCTCATTAGCCCAGTGGTCTTTAAGACTACCAAATGAAGTGGCCTTTTCATCCTCACCAGGCTTGTTCAGACAGCCTTGCAGTGGGTGCATGTGTAGGACCAAATGTGGGGAAGCACATGGAGATGAAAGAATAGCTCTGGACCTTTCTTCAATGGTGTTGGGCAGAACAAACTTGGTAGCCGAGCTCACTTAGATGGCTGGACAAAGCAAAAGTGGTGTTGATGTAGAGAAGAGGAGGCTGAGCTGTTGAGCTGCTCCGTGTGAAGAAACGTTATTTTGGTTTGATTCAGATTGCTGATTTTCCAGCTTAAGATCTTTTTTTAACTTGAGAAATCTGTTTTCAAACTAGCCCTGCATTTTGCATTTGAAGGAAATGTGAAAGGCGAGAGCATGTGAAAAGCTCACTGGTGGCAGTTTTGCAGAGGGCGGCAAAGCAAAAACATTTCTGTAGAGCAGCAGCAAAGATTGGGAGGGAAAGGCACAGTAAAATCATACAATTTCAGGAAAAGCACCAGGTTTCCCAAGGAGGCTCTTCAGTACCTGGTCAACAGGTTCCCTAGGAAGAGTGAGAGTTTCCTTTATTGCTTTGTACTTGTATGTAGTCATTAAAAACAATAATAAAAACCCTATGATTTTTTTGCATGTCAAAGTTTTGAAAATTGCTTCAAGGAGCTTCTCTTGAAATGCATTTAGATTTAGTGCAGTTAATGCACTTTTCCTGCAGAAAAACCCCACAGCAATGTAATCAACTCTAATGCAAAGAAAATATAAGTGATGACTGGAGAACTGGAGAGGAAATTGTTATTTTGGAGATGGCTGACTTTTTCATCGCATCCGCGTAGTTGTGTCCAGAGCAGGTTAGCATGCTTTTAGAAGACATTACATTTGTTGGCTTTAAATAGGGCAGGAAAGAAAAAAAGCGTTATGTGCTGTTGACTTCTAGGTTACCTTTCATTTGACTATATTTGTATCGGGTTTACAAGATAGAAAAATACAAACTGGCACATTTTCATAGTTTCTGGTCTTTAAAATTATTTAGTTAAAACTGGTGCAGGGTGACTGGTCTGTGTATCTGGGTGGTTCTGTCCTTTTTGGTTGATGTGCTCAGTGGCTTAAATGGATGTACAACGGGTGAGAAATAATTTGCATTTTTTTGCTGGTCGGCAGATGCAAAGCGTATTTTGTCAGCCTTATTTAAATACCGAGAAAGAAATGTCTTTAGGATTTTGCAACCTGGCTGCCTTTAGTAGGAATGGTTGGAGCCCTTTTCTTGCACAAAATGCATTTCTCTGCTGAACAAAGAGTTGTGTTGTGGCGTGTTTGATAATAATTATGACTTAGAGGAGCGTGTGCTCATACAAATTACTGATACCGGTTACCGAGTTCAGTTGACACCTCTTAGGTGGCTCTTCCCAGGGCTGAACTTGCTGCTACCAAATCCTTTCGCTTAAAGAACGCCTCGCACGAGATGTTCGCTTCTTTCCCACATTTCCTACCTGAATAGCTTTGCTCTCGGCTTTGTTTGTTGATGGAAAAATACTTTCCAAAATAAACTTTGCTGGCTTTTTCAGTTGCCTCGCAGAGCCTGCCTGGTGCCCCGGCTGCCAGTGGCGGGTGCTGGCGACTAGGGGGAGCTCCCGGCCCGCCGACGGCCGCCGGCGCCGGGATGCTCTGCCTGGGAACCGGCCGCTTCGGCTCGGGCGGCCAGTGCTGCTGCAGAACGCTTCTCTCTGAAGTTGTAGTATTGATTTTCATGCGAAGATCTATAGAGCCCTCGCTGAGAGGGGCTGCCAGCCAGACAAATCTATTTTTAGCTAAATCGCAGCTGATTAATTGACTCGGGCGGACAGGAGTTTTTTAATTAAAATTAGTTTTTAACAGCGTCTTTTATTGTCAACACATAGTCTTTAAATTCTCCATTTGTTGTTGTCAGATAGTGATCGGGGTAATGATACCTGCACATGAGTGAGTCTCTGTGTGCGTGTGTGTGTGGGAAAACCCACGGAGATCCATTTGTTTGCTCTAGTGGATGTAAAAACACAGAGCGAGGAAGCTGGAGTTCTAGGAGAAGGTGTGTACAGGAATAAAGCAGGCATACGTGGACATAATTTGGTATTGTCAGAAAGCTACATGTACCTGCCAAAGGGATCTGATATTTGGTAGTTTACCGTACTTTGAGCCTCAGGTCCTTATAAAAAAAAAATCTGTAGCTCCTGCAAATGAAAATAAGCATTATTTATTTCTTTTTTCTAGAGAATTAAACACAAAATTGCATCTGTCATATAGAAGTTGCTGCTGAGCAGCTTCCGTGCTGCTCTGTGGTGTTTGTGTTGTAATCTGCTACAGTCGGCTTGTGCATCGTAAATGGACTTTAGTGGGACTCTTTCCTGCCTAAACGTACAATTCCGTGGTGTACACACGGGGAGCTTTGGTCAGTGGATATTTATTTCACCCAACTTGACAAATTCAAGTTAAGGTATTTTAACATAGCACAAGCATCTTCTTACTTTTAGGGTGCAATATGTGGATGGAGGTTATCTCTTGACAGGAAAGCAAATTTTATTGTAACCGGAAAGAGAAGTAAATTAGGTCAGACAAAGGATCAGGGCTGTCATCAGCTGTACAAAACTCCTTCATTCTTAAGTAAGTAGAGAGGGCCAGCAATTTATCTGATGATTTCTCTACTTTGTTTAATGTTTGATTTGAGCTAGTTGGAAGCATATAGACTGCAGCCAGCTTGTTTGGCAGACGGGTAAGCTGAAAAGCACAGTTCTCCGGGCTGCTGCTGATGCTAGTGTTCCCCAGTCACAGGGAAAACCTCCCCTTCTCCCCTCCTGAAACCTCAGACATTGCTGACTGTGGCTTTCCTTCCATTCCACGAGTGTTAACTTTTACCAAGAGAAGAAACGATCTCCCTCTTCTCCTCCCTGTTGTCTCTGCCCATCCAGCTCACACTCTGCCTCCCACCCATCCCATTCCCCCAGGTAGAGGCCCAGTGGAAAAGTCTCCCTGCAGAGACCTGCTGCCCCAAAATGTCTCGCTGCCTCCTTGCTGGAACATATCCTCTTTTTTTGTTGCAGTTTAATTCTTCCAGGGTTGTGTTGCAGTTGTCAGTTGAATTTGGTCTCCCCTCGGCAGCCTCCAGAGAAAGCACGTTAGAGAAATAAATGGGGGCTGGGGCTTACTGCCTGCTTTAAAGTTAGCGATGCTGTAAAAGCACTTGGTGAAGCATCAGCATTGGTTGTAGACAGATTTATATATACATATCTTTTTAATGAGGGAGGAAAAAGGCATCAATAATTGCGTGCATTGATAAGTGCATGATTCACTCAGCTTCTCTTACTACGGCACCTTCCTCTTTCTTGTTTATTTACTTTCTTAAAATGTATCTGGGCAGACTGCACACTGTTCGTCGCCACCAATGGTTACAGCCTCAGAGGCAGTTATGTGTTCAGCTCCTGCACATCAGTTGAATTTGCTCCCCGTCTGCCCTCCCTCCCGAAAAGCTGGTGCGTGCGCTGTACTGTACACCCTCGCTGGAGCTTTAAGTAGCAGCTTCTTTCTTTTTTTTTCCCTTCTTTTTTTCAAAAGGTTGTATAAAAAATTCCTAAAGCAGGCTATTTGAAAACAAATTAAAGCAGAAGGACACACTTCATGTGTTGCAGGCACGCGCCAGTAGAAGAGGGTTAGGAGAATATCATCATTTTACTGGCAAAAGTGACACCAGATAGGGGATTTGATTAATGGTGTAGCATTCACAGGGACTTAGTTCTGTGTTTTTGACATATGCAAGTCTTTTGTGTAGTTGCCTCAGTGCAAGAAATTCCTTTTATTTTTTTTTTCCTGGGGCAGCTGATAATTTGTGTGTGCGTGCTGAATATGCCCAAGGTACTTTCCAAAGACTAGGCACTAGACAGCATAGCATAAAAAAGGAATCCAAAGTTAAGGGAGAGAAAAAAAACACACTGGTTTACTTAACTTTTTTATGACCCCTTTTACTAAGCCACTGGAAGGAGCCATAAATTCACTGAATGCTATAATGAATATGCTTCAATGAAAGTAAAAAAAAAGGCTTAAGAAAATTGTATATAAGCAACAGTGTGCCGTACACAATTGAGGAATACAGCCTCTTTTGAGCAGGATATTTAAGAAAGGAACAGAGCTGTTGTGTATTTAATACACGTTCAAAACTAATTACTTAATTTTGATCATGCCTTTTAAATCCTCGGGTAAGAATCTGAGCTTCCAATATCATTTTCTATGCCAATAGAAAGCCTGTACCCAAATACTGCTCCTTCTCCTTTTGTGGCACCAAGCACTCCTTTCTGTCCTTGGCTGTTGTTTAGTTTTAAATAAAAAAAAAGTATTCACTGGGGAACAAAGAATGCTTTTATATCACATCATCACATCCTGTTTTTATCTGCAGAGATTTACAGCTTCTGCAGTCTATAGAAGAGCCTATGCATTTTGTACTCTCAAACGCAGTAAATATTTTTTTATGAACATGTAGTTTACTTAAGGGGGGACATGCCACTCCCTTCTTGAACACTGTACATAGTTTCAGATGAAATAACATCTGACAAGTGCTGGAGATTCGCGCTGATCCTTGGATATTCCTAGCTTTTGTTTTGTTTGGGTCCAGCGTGGTCATTCTGTCATTATTCCTTCTTTTTTTTTTTCCGTAAACCCTGATGTGTTGCCTGGCTCTTTGTGGAGGTGCTTGGGCTTGTTCCATCCCAGGTGTGTACGGAGGGTTAAACTGCTTTCTGAGAGATTCGGGCTACTTCTGCTAAAGGTGTTTGATTTAAGGCATTGCAGCAGAGCCCTCTAACTCAAAGCTGTGCAGGATGCAAAGGCATTGGAGTGAAATGGGCTATTACTCCCACCCTCCCTACACTGCAGGGTCCCCATCCCCTCCGTCCTGGTCCCCTCACTGCCAGTACTTAGCGGGGGCTGTGCTGTGTGCTGGGCTTCATCCCTCCTGCCGTGGGCCACCACTACCCACCGTGCTGAGCTGCTGTCCGGCGTGCGGGGCTGGTGTGCGTGCGGTGGTGGCGGATGTGACCGGACGGCTTTGGCTCGGCAGCTGCAGAGGGGCCACGCGCGGAACGGCGGAGGTTTGCTGCTGCTCCCGCTGCCTTTGTGCACTTCACACATGCCTGAGAGTCACTCAGAAAGCGAGGCAGAGCTGCAGCTCGTAATCTGTTTCTGGGGCTTCCCCATCAACTTGCTTCTTTTTGGTCAACTCAGCCTCAGACTTCTATTTAGAAAAAAGAAACAAAACAAAACAAAACAAAAAAACACCACAAGCAATTGTTTTTCAGTCCTCAGAAAAATTAAAAATTGATGGCAGATAAGCAGTACCTAGAATTGCTGAGGGTGATGCTGATGCAATATGTAGGCATAAGCTCCACTCTGCACCTTGCAGCTGCAGGGAGCTGCAGGAGGCTCTGGAAGCAGGTTATTGATAAACTTTGATGGCGAGGAGCTGCATTGCCCACTTTGAGCAGTGTTAGTCTTTGTGCAGCGAGGATCCTGACACCGATCGCAGCGATAACCCAGCTAGAGAGCGTGTGATGTGAGCTATTTCCGTTAAGCATGTTGATGTTAAAGTAAATGTGACATGTGGGTGTTGATTGAAGGGACATCATTTTCAGGCCTGCTTTGGCCCAACAACACCCTGAAGAGCAAATCACTTCTTTGTGCTCACTCCCCAACTAGGCTGAGCTCTTTCTGGATGTGCCTTCAAAACAGCAGTGACTGCGTGCGGAGAAGGGCGTGCTTGGCACACTGCGGCACACTTGCAGGCAGCTTCCCATGTCTGGACAGTGGGAGCCATGTCCCCGTAGTGGACTCCGGGCTGCCCCAGCTTGTCTCAGAGACGGGTGGCCTCTGGGGGAGCCAAGAGTTTGCCCCTCAGGTGGGCATGAGCACAGGCAGTGGCTGTGGTATGGTGCTGGGGCAGACAGGGTACCCACCAGCACCTCTGCGGTGAAGGCATTGGCAGTGCTCGCCTTAACTACCCCATTATAAATCTGTGCAGAAATTGGCCTCCGAGAGGAGGTTTCACATGCAATGCTTTGGCCTAGCACCAGACTATTCCCTCTACCCCCTTTTCCTGCTTCTTTTTGATACTGTAGGATGGGAAAAATAGGAGAACAGGTTGGCAACTTTTAATCCCATCTTACTTTGGTTCTGCAGGGCAATGAAAAGTCAAGGAAATAAATTACTGCTGCCTGGATCCAGCCTCACCCAAACCCTGTGAACAAGCATCTATGGTCCTATCCTCTGAGGACTTGTAAATGATTTTTAGTAATGTAGTCTTTTTCACTATTAGTGGGTAGAATTCTGAGACATCTGACAGGCAGAAAGTCTTTAGCATGTGCATTTGCTTTAATACTGGGTATGAAATTATTGTTTGCATGGGGCACATATGTTCTAATGATGTCACCACGCTAAAGTAGGAGCACTGGTGGTTTTGTGACAATGCCTTTATGAAATTAAGGAGTTTGTCCACTCTATTCTGGTGTGGTAGGCAGCCAGAGAGCCTGGAGATGCTGCTTAGAGTCCAGCCAAAAAGTGTAATGCTTTTACTTTTAGAAGCAAATGATTGAGATTGTCTGATTGCATTAATTTTATAAAACCATTGGGTAGCAACAGCGTTGCTCATGTCCCCATAGATCGCCCATCCCTGCCTCGCTGTGCTCCCTAGGCAGGCAATGCCAAGGCAGTCCTCCTTGGAGGAATCTCTGGGTGCAGGGAAAATGCCAGGCACACCTTAACACACCTGGAGGAACCAGAGCACGAGTCCTGGCTGGAAATAGCTCATTTGCATTTTTTTCCTTTTCCCACGTAAGGGAGATGAGATGTTTTCCATCCTCCTTTTTTTGTGTGGCTTGATTTCTCATTCTTAAAAATAATATAAATTAGTTTTAAATAAATACTCATGAGGAAACACCCTCCTCTCCCCAAACCCAGCTACCAACAAACAGCAATAAAACCACAGAGTTAAATTCAAATAATGTGAAGCGACTCATTTGAAACCCACAGACACAAGTGGAGTCAGAACTTCAGATTGAGACTGGCCTAAATTGCCCCATTGGTATTAAAGGACTCCTTAAACAGCCTAAGATCTTGGCTGTTGTATTAACCAGGCATGACCCGATGCGTTATGGGCTGGACTTGCAGGTTTTTTCTCTTTTCCTTTGTGGGTTTTAAATCTCTCCTGTAATGTTACTTGAGTGTAGGTTTTTAATGGCTTAATTAAGTTGTCAATAGGAAGGTTTTTGTTGTTTTTTTATTCTGAGTAAAAAACAAAAATGCAAATTGACATGGATAAAATGCGTTTGACAATCTATTCAGTATTTTGTTTTTAATTTCTTTTATTCCTGTTTTCCGTGTCCTGAATAAGGGAATGTAATACAGCTTCTGCATTCTTGGGTGTATGGCTGGTTTCATGCTTGATGATTTATTAACCTCAAATCAGAAATAGAGTTGATAGCAAAAAATCTTTCGATATTTTGAAACCCAGTTACTACTGATCACGCTTGCTCTGCATACCAAGAAAACAAAAAGCTGATTCTTGGTATTGTGACGGCTGACAAAATATGAAGGAATACTAGATGTTATTTAAAAAAGTGCCATTGCAGAGTCCTGGGGAAGAGAGTGAGCAAGGGTAAGCGGATAGGCATATGTGGATTTAACTAATATTCAGATGAAGTGTAGAACTGAAAAGAAAGAATTTGTAACACTTTAGCTGGTCAAACCTCCTTCATGTTTCCACAGGCGCCTGGTCAGGACCCTTACCAAGTGCAGCACTTTTGCTACATTTTTGGAAGAACACAATTTAAATAGCAGGCAGAAAAATGTGATAAACCTCGCATAAAAAAGATAATAAAGCTGAAATGTGTGGTTTTGGTTTTATTTGGTACATATGTATACATATATGCCAAAATTCAGCATTTGTAATTTAAGAGATGCACTTTAATCTGAAAGCTCTATGGAAATGTTAGGTGGAACTGTTAACAACCGTTTTCCCCCTCTGTCACCCTATTTCCTTACAACCTTTGGTTTAGTTCCTGTTTTCATGTTGTCTTTTCCAGCTCTTTGTCCCATCTTCTGCGTGTGTATCTGCATGCCTGTGCGTGCCTCTCTGTATGGGTTTTTTTTAATATTTTGACATGCTGCTCCCCCTTAATAAGAATTCTTCCTACAAATAGCACGCACATTTCTAAAGGACCCTTTTCATAGTCCTTTTCTTTTGGCTCTAAAATGATGTATATGTAATTGGTAATTAAAGGTGCAAGCTCTCTTCAATATAAACAATATTGCTCAATGTTAGATCATTAAAGGGAACCGCAGCACTAAATAATTACCTTTTGCATCGTGACACACTGTTCGCAGGCATCCGCTTCCTTCCTTACAGTCCCTGTTCAGTGCAGGGTTATGGTTACATTTTCAATAAGGCAAGGAGGCATCTTTTCATGACATAAACTGGCGAATTAATTGTGTAGAATTGTCTTCAAACTCCTTTTAAACATAGATTAAGGGAAAAAGGGTAATTAATGTTTTCCAGAACAAATATTGTGCTGTGTATTTGGTAAGCTTGGTGTGAGTTAGGAAATCAAAGCCTTCCCGTATCCATCATCTGCTCCAGGATGATCTGTGCTTGGGTGCTTCTCTAGGGTTCCCGTTCTTTGCTGCTGTCACTGCTGCTGCTGCTGCTCTCTGCTTTACTGTTGGTAAACTGATGCAACTTGCAATGCAGCTGGTAGATATACTGATCAATTATTTATTCTGGAAGGCAAAAATGGGGGCAATTCTTTTTCTAAACTGCCTTTTTCAAGGTTCAACCATTTTTGTTGCCAGGTAATACATTTAACCTTCTACTTCTTGTCCCTTTCCCATGTTTTTTTTATATTTTTCGTTTTTTTTTCCCGTTTGCTCAAGAGTAGGACAAAACTCCTTTTGTTTTTGGCCAGGAGGAGAGTCCAGATCTGGATTATAACAACTATTTATCTCAGTGTTACTTCTTTGAGATATTTGTGTGACTTATTTTCCCGAGGAAATCCATAAGCAAACCACTCGGGCTAATAGAAAACATTTTCCCTTCTATTCCTTTAATCCTGATTCGATTAGAGGTCTCACTCACTGATTTACATACTGTTAGTTCCTGTTTTGTTCAGCCCAAATCCTATAGTCCTTACAGCGGCAAAATAGCCTTAGGAAAAAGTCAGTGGAAATTTTGCCTGAGTGAAGACCAAGGTTTGTATGATTTGGCAGTTACACAGCAGAGTAAGAAAAAACAAACAAAAAAAACACATTTTGCCCCAGAAATGGATTCTGATCCATAACTGTTTTATAATGTAACAATTATCTTTTAAATACCCATTAAAAACACACTGTATTTTCTTAATTGTGAAATGAGAAGTTGCTTATTTCTTAGAAACTGATGTAGGTCACTTAAAAATGCTTTTACAGTCTTTGGGGGTAAATGGTATGAAATCCATCAGGTTCGTGGGCAAGATTTAAACAAAAAGCTTTTATTAATCTGTATAGCAACTGCAGGGTTATTTGACATCAGGAAAATTGAGTGGAAGATTTCAGGCTCAGCCAATATTCCAATATGTTAAAGAAGTGCCTCATTTTCTTTCCCACTGTAGACACTTCTGAAACCCCTTAACTTCTCATGAGACCATGTCCCGCTTACCTTACTCTTGCAAATAGTTTGCTGTAATTCTTGCTAATTGGTGGTCATGTAACTGAGCAGGTGTCTGTTTAATAGGATATAGTGATACTAGGTTTGAATGCCACAAGGAGCCTGATCCTGCCCATGAGCTTTCCATCTCTCTGAAATAGAGGAAAGGTTTGGGTGCATAACCTTTGCTGGCTGGGGCCGTGGCCAGATGGCTGGGAGACATGGTGGGAATGAGAAGGTGGGATAAAAAGAGAGGAACTATTTCAGTAAGTGACTTGGGGCTTGAACATTTGCAAAATGGCTCTTTGCTGATATCCTTGCAGCGCTGGCAGCAGTGGGAAGAAGCTGTCAGGAAAGCTATGCCAGGTCAGCCTTTCCATTTTGTTTCAGGCAGGCTTGGTTGCAAAATATATTGAAAGCATTCTGGGAGAGCAGAAAAGCTGAAAAATAAGAGAACGATCTAATCAAGCTTGGCTTTTTGGGGCAGGGGGAAGGAGGCTGGGCCTCTTGTGATGTGTTCTTCAGAGTCTGTAAACATTCAAAGAAATCTCTTTCTCTTCTCTCCTCACCCCTCTCCTCCCTCTTTCTCCTTGTCCATGTAAAGCAGAGGCTGACCATGTGGAACCGGCACTCGCCGACGAGGATGAGAGCCTGGCAATAGCAGAGCCGGGTGGCATCAGCATCGCCACAGGCGGGACAGACCCCGACTTGTTAACCTGTGGACAGTGTCAGATGAACTTCCCTCTGGGAGACATCTTGGTTTTTATAGAGCACAAGAGAAAACAGTGCAATGGCACTGGCGGTGCCTGCTATGAAAAGAGCATGGATAAGAGCAGCCCTCCCCCCTCCTCACGTGCCGAGCTCAGGAAAGTGTCAGAGCCAGTGGAAATCGGGATCCAAGTCACACCCGATGAAGAAGACCGTCTTCTCACGCCTACTAAAGGAATTTGCCCCAAGCAGGAGAACATTGCAGGTACAGCATGTTTTACACTCAATCAACTGCCTAGGTAATCTTTTAACGAGAACCCTCTAGAAAGTGCCATGACACGGAGGCTTCAGTAACAGGTCTTTGTAAGAGCCACTGTTCTGGAGATACTCATGGCTACACAGGACTCAGGAGGGCAATCCACAGTATTTTATTCAGCATAGCTATCTGTCAGCTCCCACAGAGAGGGTTCCCCTGGGAGAACCAAGGGGCAGTCTGTACATGTAGGAAAAAGCAGAAAGTTGGGATCAGAAACCATTTCAGGAGTGTCCTTAAGCAGGTAACAGTGGTGGAGGGATAAAGGACTTCGGTGAAATGCTCAGTTCAGTCCAGATCAGGTTCCCTTTGTCACATGCAGACCCACTTAGAAGGATCAAATCCTAGCCCTACTGAAGTCAGTTGAAAAATCCACTTCCTACTGACTGCAGTGGGAAGAAGATTTGGTTGCAAAGGCTAAAGCAGGGGTTCATTAAGCCCTTGCCTTGCTCCTTTCATTGGAGTAGGTGTTAGCTTACTGGTCTGCTCTGTTGCCTTTGTTTCCTGTCCTGGGTCTCTGCAGACAGCTGGAGTTGGCTGGGCAGCAGCCCCATTCACATGCACACCCCAAAAAAGGCTTTTGAATAAGGAGACGAGAGCACAGGATGGCTCTGGTGAGCAAACTGCAGGCATTTCTCTTTCTACAGCTTCTGTATGTAGTGCAGTTAAGACTTACTCAGAGGACCTCTTTGGATCAGAAAGGTGGGCAGGTGGGTGGTGTGTACCCGCCTGGATGAGCTGCTACACAGTGGTTCCGCAGAGTGCCCAGCATGGGGCTTCCTCTGTTATGCAGGGCATTTCTCCCCTCTGCAGTGGTGTGTTCCTCTGCAGCATTGAAAGCAAGGTTGTGCTCCCTGCTAGTGAGTGTGGGTTCTATATTATACAGGAGGATATCCCCTCAGATGGGCCTTTTTTTGTTCAAATTTTCTGTATCCCATACAGAATACCTGTGGCATCTTGTCTTTGCTACCACTGTTCCAAATTGTCTAGGAATTGTCCTATGGGATTAGATTTGACAGTCCAGGATCCTGCCTGTAGTAGAGATGCTCCCACGAGGGGATCCTCAGAAGACTTGTGAGAGGCTCCTATCTTTACAACTGAAGCTTTAGAGATTCCTGATTTTAGCATTGGAGGTCTCTGAGTCAGTCCCACCATCTCTGATGGGTTTGTCCATCATATAAGTAAGGAACTGCTGAACTCCTCAGATCTCCACATGATCTGCCTCTTAATGAGAGGCCACATGCCACCCACTTACTACTTTGTTGTCTTATAGGAATCTTTTTTGGGTGCAATCACCATTTTGGCTTGGGGCAGCTAGTAGCTTTGGGGGCATTAGCTCTGTCAGCTTGTGCTGTATGTAGTGTTGTAAGTAACTTTACTGTTGCTTACATCCTTGACCCCATCCTTTCCTCACCCTTTTTCAGCTTTCCTCATCCTTTTTCAGCTTTCCCCATCCTTTTTCGGCTTTCCTCATCCTTTTGCAGTTGTGAATGCATTTCTTGGCAGAGATGACAGCCTCATGGTGTAGCAGCTTTGAAGGCTAGATTTCCTTCCCTTTTGGTGGGAACAGAAGAGAAGTACTCAGGACCTTCTCCTCCAGTCTGCTGAAGGCCTCCTGAATGGTGCTGAGCACTCTCAATAGCTGTTGTGCAAGCTGATGGTGCTCATCCCCTTCCAGAGGGTGCCCAGTGCTTAGTAAGTTTGGTCCTGGAGACCTATGTTGTCATTCAGTCCAGATCTCATCTTTTCCTAATCTGTGCCCAAGTTTAGTCTTTAGTGAAATATGACAATGTTATACTCGGCACAGAGAGTGCTGTCCCATCCTAGCTACTGGGGGTCAGCATGAATATTGCTAACTCTTTTGCCATGAAGAAAATCTGCTGGGGGAGGGGTGAAGGGGATGTTCACGTGTGGAAAAGGTATAAAAAAATATTTAAAAGCCAATCTGGAGCACCTAATCTCTTTCAGACTAAACTCGGTGGTATCAAATGAAAATATGTAGGAGAGATTTTGAATTGAGAAAAATAAAAGGGTTTATCATTTGATTGGCATTTTCTCAGCAGTGCATGGAGATAGGGACATCCACTAAACAGTGCAGTAATAATGCTTTCTCAATTAGGAGCCCAGTTCCAAGATAAAAAGGTGCAGTGTCCTTCCATATTTTTTTTTAATAGCAGCGGATAGTTTTCAATAGTAGGATAAAAGCCTCACATTACAGCCGTGGAGGGTAGCCATGAAAAACCCACAGAAGTCATTCACTGGAAAGGCTTTAGTGGGATATACCAAACCCCTTATTTATATTTCAATAGAAAGGCTTTCTGCATTAGCCAAGAAAATCAGAATCTGCATTTAACATTAAAGGTATTTCCCAGTGAGCGGCTGTAGAGCATTGTTGTTAGATTTGTTAAAAAAAGAGACTAAATACGATTTCATAAAAGGGAAACTTAATCTCTAAGGCAGCTTTCTCCCACCCCGCCACCCCCTCCCTTTATTTTTTTTTTGTAATAATGCAACAGCCTACAGTATTTTTACTTTATATGTGACGAAAGATATTCTTAGCCTTTCTGTACTGCGACAGGAAGAATGAATTTCTTTATTCCACCAAGAAATATGTAAAATAATCCCTTAGAAGTATGGGAGATATGTTTGTTCAAAGCATTTAAAATGTTATTTTAATCAAAGGCACAAAACACTCTACATGCTGTGTCAGCTAAAGGAGACCATTACATTTTAACAGCAAATCGTGCTCTTTTTCTCCCCTCCTAGCCAGCCCCCCCACTTTAAAACTAACTTTTTTTATTAAATAAAAAGGAGAAAAAGATTAAAGAATAAAAAAAAAAAAAACTTCAGTGGCTCAAATATATAAAGTAATTTAATATGATGGAAGCATTAATTATTTTAGCTTAATTGAATTCTGAGGACTGCAGTAGTTGCATTTTTGTAGACAAGCTCTGTTTATTATTTCTTTGTGTAGATTAACAGTAAAGGAAACATAGATAACTTTCAGTTATTTATTGTAAAATAAATGTGTCAATTCATGTGTAAAACAAGCTGTTCAAAGATAATTGAGTCTTTATATTTGAAGAGGGAAGCCAGAAATCACCCACTCGCCACTCCAGCTCCCTGAAATATGCTGCCACCACTGCTGCCCTCAAATAGATTTCAGCTCCTCTCCTTGATCTTCTGTTAATTTTGTAAACCTTCTTATTTGGTCAAAATGATTTGTGGCCTTCTGCGGTGTGACTAAGTCACCAAACCTTGCAGCTTCCCATGGCTGAGTACAGTGAGGGTACGTCAAGTGCTAAGCTTGGCTCTGCCGTTGCACTTCTCTTCCCTCTGGGAGTGAGGATGTTGGGATGCAGCACTGTGCTGAGCATTCACCCTGATGTATGGTGCTCGTAAGTCGTGAGGTCTTTCTTCCACTCTTTCTTTTTGCCTTTCTTTCTTTCTTTCTTGGTAACTCCATTTGCTCTGATCACTGAATGCCTCTTGATGACACAGCAGACCTTGCGCCACTCTGAGGAAGGCAGATACAGCTCAGGAGTCTACAAGATTTTGCGTGCATGCAACGCAAATCTCCAACTGACTTTTTCAGGTATCAGTAGAGACAAAGGCAACTTTATCCTGCAATCAGCTTTTAAAGACTTTCTGACATCTTTTCCTGACTCGTAACTTGCAAATCCAAGCTTTTCAAGGCACTTTCATTTAGTTCCGACTGTTGGTAAGGTGTGTGGTAGCATGTTAGCTGGCACTGGGAGGACGTGACTTGCTTAGGAGCAGTCTGTCCTGTAAAGTTTTTATCTTTTTTTCCAAACTGGCTGACCTGTTTGAAGATAATTTCTGCCTCTTGTACAGAGAGTGTGATAGTATCAAACAGATGTACCAGATTGTCGCACAGCAAAACACAGCCGGGCCAATGAGGTGGCTGGGAGTTATCAGTCGCTGCTTCTTTCACTTCACCGCTGGCAGGCATTTTGGAAAAAAATTACACACTATTGTATTTTATACCTCTTTTTATCTTTCATATTTATTAGAACTTGGGACTAACTAGGTGACCTGTCCTGGCTGAAGAAAGCTCAGGATGGTGGCTCCTGTTGTCCTTCGACCGATGGTATTTCCTGTACTCATGGTGCTGCTGGGCATGTGGGCCACCAGGCTGTTTATTAGCAGGGCTCTCTGAAACAATCCAGATTAAAGAAGAAGTATCAGTCAGCTTGTGTTCAATGCTGTATGGTTTTAGAGAGCCCTGGTGTCTCTGTAGGGCAGGCACCACTTTCACCAGACCTTCATCAGCTGTACTGACTGGTCCTCAAGGTCAGGGCAGCGTACCCTTGTGAACAGATAGCCACACCAGCAGCAATGGTTTCTGAAGACAGCGCAGCTAATTTCTGCAAAGATGGTGCTAGAGAAGGGGAGAGAAGTGATTGGAATTCCTCGTTCATCCTATCCCAGCCACTAGTGCTGGGCTCCATACATTATGTACTTGAACTAGATGTGCATCATGAAAAAAGCTCCCTGTCAGAGGCAGGATTTAACTGCAAGCCCTGCTCCATGAATGTTCATTTCAGGCTTTTGAATGGTAAAACTGCCAGTGAGAGAAACTAAATAACTTGCATGTGCTGGAAGCCAGAGATAAACACCGCTGCAGGTTGCCATGAAATAGGCTATTTGATATATTTAGAATTGTTATTTTTCTCCAAATTAAGATTAGTTAAATCCATGTGTGTTGTGTGAGTGATTGTTAACTCAATGGCATGGATTATCCTTTTTCCAAATCATGACAGCTAATTATTATTGCTGTCTACCCTGAGACATTCACTTACAATGTACCATTATGGACCTGCGCACCCATATTAACTGTAGGACTGAGCCAGCCATGGTGATGTGATGACTTCACATGTGAGGAGTGGAAAATGTGAGCTGAAACAACCCGAGGCCTGTGGCAGCAATATCATGCAGGTTGGCAAGAGGTGTCCTGAGCAGTGCCGAGCTGGCAGAGGTCTCAGTGGCCATCCCCTTCCCGAGACTGACATGGCATCCAGTCCTCCTGCCAGCACCTCCCCAGGGTGATGAGTCTTGCAGAAGTGATTTGTCAAAGCCAGGCCAGGAAGAGCACTATGTAAAGAAGAAGAGGCTTCCAGAAGTGTGTGGTAACACTGCCTGAGAAACTTGAGCTGTAGCTGCAATCCTTTTTGTGAGGCTTTTCCAGGCTTGTTTCTTCCCTCGCGTTAGCCAGGCTTTCCCTGAGCTCAGAGGAATTACGTGGCCTCCTCCTCCTCCTCTGCTGCTTCACCAGGTATTTAGCAATGTGTTTTGCTAATTGGTGTTGCTGAGCAGTATGGGGGGGGTGGGGGGTGAGACACTGGAGATGCCAGCCCCTGCTCCTGTGAGAGTGGGGTTAATGAGCAAGCCTCCTGCCACAGGAGACCTCGGCTGAGGTCCTGACTTGGCTTGCGGGGAGAAAAACAAGCTGTGTGATCTCACCCAGAGCCCTGCCTGTGCCTTGAGCAGGGCAGGGGACATGTCAGGGGAGCCTGCAGTGGCAGCAGCCCTCCCCTGGCTCTCTCTATCTCCAAGCATGGTGAGCGGCTGCTGAAATAGGACCTTCAAGTTTTTAGGCTGACAATGACCCAGTTGGAGAGCAGCATGGGGCTCTGTAGAAGATGTAATCCCTACTCTGGGGGCTCCCAAGAGGGGGAGGTTTGGAGGGTGCCAAGGGGTGGCTTGCCAGCCTCTGTCATCAGCATGTCCCCCAAGACACAGCAGGGTTGCAGCCACAGTGTCTCCCACCAAGGCAGCAGCAAGCACCCTGAAAATCCTGTGATGAGTTAAAGGTGAGAAACCTGCTTACAAAACCCTTTCTTCCCCCTGCTTGAACTCCACCACATCCATGTGGTGCTGCTCCAGCCCCCACTGCTCAGCCCCAGCCCTGGGGCCGCTGGCCACCTTCTCCTTGTCACTATCTCCATTTCGGCTTGCCCTGGTCATTTCCTGCTGGGGTCCAGCTCTGTCAGGCTCCAAGTCTTACCTAGCATCCACCAGAGTACAGTGTGAGACTGATCACACTGAGTTTTAAAAGCGGGCTAAAAAGCTGCTGGGGAATATTACGAACTCGAACCTCCCTGCTGGTTTTAGCTTTTTGTTTTGTTCCACTCACCATCCTGTTTTTCAGAGTTACTTTCCGTCCCCTGTGTGCGGTTACCTGTAATCCCACGGGGCTGGGACAGCAGGTGCTGATGCTGGAGGAGTGTGTGTGGGGGTGTCTGGTTTGTCCAGCTCTGCCCTGGTTTCATGTGGGGTAACTCCCCTGAAACCGGCGGTGCCATGCCAGATTGATCGTGTGGTGCAAGCCAGGCTCTGCCCATGAATGCATGGGGTGCCAAACTGCGAAAGAGGAGCTCACTGCTATTTTTTCTCTGTTATCTCTCTTAGCTACAGTCATCTTCATTTTTATGTGTGACAGCGCTAGGTAAAACCTTTTCGACAGAAGTGCCATTTTGCAGGCTGATGAGAGGGGATTTAAGAAGGTCATTCAGTACACATGGCCAGAGTTTTCTTGCTCTGGGGTGGATGCACATCACAAGTCACTCTTTAAGAGAAAAACTTGCTTGTTTGCACCATCGTGGCACTGCTGTTACCCTCTTAATTCAGTGGAAGGACTCTGGAACTTTTCAGAGGTAGAACCCGGTTAAAGCGTCACACAACAAAATGGGTTTTTTTTTTGCCTTTATTTGATCCATCTTGTGAAATTACTTGGGCCATGTGTGGAAGACCAAAACCAGTGTGTATATCTCTGATTATTATTATCATGGAAAGATAGTGTTTTTTTAGACAGCGTTAGTGGTAAATAATGAAAAGGTACTGGTCAGCCAGTCATTATTCACTTTTCTTTATAACCTCGTGAGCAACTGTTAGGAGAAAAGTAAAAGTAGCGTTCAACCATTCTATAGGCTGCTTTTGCACTTGTGGGGATGCGACTAATAGCAATAGACTTGGGCTCAGTGGAGTATTGGCTGCAAAAAAGGAGTTTGTGTGCATTTGCAGGGGAATTTTGCACTTGAATGTAGCTGAAGTTTTGTGGAAGCACTATAAAACAGAAAAGCTCCCATATAGATAGAAAACATTACTGTTCCTTTCTGATTGTGAGTAAATACATAAAGGCGCAGAAATGGTTTCTTTGCTTCAGCAGGACAGAAGTGCCACTATAGCCTGAGGTTGCCTCCCCTTGTGTCTTTTCCATAGATTATTTTTCTTTCTCAGCCAGTGTTTGAACTGCACTGCCTATACACACAGTGACCAAATCGGCTGTGACATAAAGGTTGAACCTTTCCAGGGATTTTGGAGATTGGAACATTTTTGTATCATAACTGCAAAAAAAACCTCTGTGAAGTAATCATACTTTTTGTACAAGAAAGACTTGGATTTCTGTGTCATGTCACATAACTTCAAAGGGCATAGATTTCAGGCTGAGTTTTTTAGCACTGGCTTCGGTGGCTGAGTGGGAAGATGGGAGCCCAGAGGGTGAGAAGTAGAAGAGAGATGCCAGGTATAGAAATAAACCCATGTTTCTCAGCGGACAACCCTGGAAGCTCTCAGCTTGGGAGATGTGCATGCTCACTCCGACAAGAGCATCCTTTTCAGCATGGTTCCTTCTCCCTGTTCCCTCCCACCTTCCAAATGGTAATTGGTGGGTTGTGCACTAGAAATGTTATAAAAAAAAGAGAAAAAAAAAAAGGAAGAAAAAGTGGGTGGGTTGGGTATCTGGGGATTTGGTGTCTAAGCTCAGGAGTTAAGCCGGAAATCCCAGAGATGTAATGAAAACAAAACGGACTTTTCACTCGCGCTGTGGCATTCTGGCAGTGAGAATGCTTTCGTGAGCCAATGTTTTCATTGTAGGTTTTCTCGAGAGAAGTAGTGGAAACGAATCGTTAACCCCTTAACAGGAATGAATGTGGTTGCTGCAGCAGGGAATGGAGAGCTGTCTTGGCTCCTAGTTGCCATGTAGCAGTGCTTTGGGGTGTGTGTATGTTTGTGTGTAGTGGGGAAGGTGGGGTAGGTACCGCTTGTAAGGAGTTTAATAATGTTAATGGCAGATTTGAAGTGGTTACTTAGTGGTTGTTGTTTCTTCCTCTTTGCATGTGTGCCTTTGCAGAAAGATTCAAGCGTGATCAGCACAAACTACCATTAAGTTCAACAGCTTTTAAACTCAGTCATCTGTCATTTGGTAGCATATATCTTGACCGAAAAAAGGGGGACACTGCTGGCCAGTCCCTTGGCAGTCATAAAAGCTGCAGATGGAAAAGACCTACCAAGTAGCAGATCCCAGTTTTCTTGGAAAGTAGAAGTACAGGATGTGTTCTGTCACAGGCATGTTACGTATACAGCTTTAAATGTCCAGGAGCCTTGGATGGTGTTCAGCCTTGCAGGAGTAAGCCCCTTCATTAAAAACAAGGGAGTTTGGGGAAGAAGGGAGGCAGGAGTGTTTAATCTAATTTACTTTAACAGCCACTTTTGGTGAAGAGATTGTGTATCCCTGTCCTCCATGCTCTGATTAGGCTGCATTTTATGTTGATATTTTATTTCACCTTTTGATCACGGCTGGCACTTACCATATTTCTCTCTCCACTCTCTCATTAGGGTATTTTATCTGCACATATTCTTGCAAGCGGTACAGAGCATCAGCCCCCTGCTCTAGCTAAAGAGCATCTCCTCTAGCCTTTAGCATCTTGGAAGAGCAATTAAAGTCATTGCACACCTTCTTCCAGCTGTCCTAAATCCTGTGGTCCAGTCTTTGCATGCAGGCTGTGGGACGCTCGGTGCTGTGCAGACTTTGGATGTAATTGCATCGCTGCTGCAAGGGACTGTGCCTCTGCAGCTGACCTTGCTCAGTGCATCTGGCCTCTGAATAAATGTTTGCCTTCTTTCTTCCCACATTGACAGCTCCCCCCCTCTGCACTCCAGCCCCTTACTCTGCCCCAGCCCACTCCTTGTCTCCTCATGCTGGGAAAGCATCGTGGCAGCAAGGTATTTGTGGCTGAAACTGCCTTGGCAATGAGCAGAGCCTGAGGAGAGAGTCGGTTCTCTCACATGTCCCTGTTTGAAGAGGGAGAAAATAGGAAAGAAAAAAGATGCTGCTGAATAAATGATGGTTCTACATGTTTTTTATACCACGCTGCTTTCATAATGGTCATTTAAACAAGGTGGCATGGTGGGGGAGGAGAGAACAAGACGAGACTGCAGACAGGGATTAAACAGCCCTCTTCTTCTTTTAAGACATTTATTATTTTCGGAGTCAAATCTGTAGCCAGCTAATGTAACTGTAAAAGTCTCCTTTGAATTATTGGCGAGGCGCTCTGAAGTCTGCTGTTATAGCTGATGTACTTGTGTGCAGGCAAAATCCAGATTTGAATTTAGCACCTACTTGTTTTATTTTCTTTATTAAACCAACTCCTGGCTCATTTTTTCATTTCAATGCCTGCTTTTCGTTTCCCGTTTTCTAGAGTGCCCTATTACTAGCTCATAAAAAGAGTTAGAAACTGAAGGGAAGTTTCCCGAGCGAGGAGGAATTTTCTTTTTTGGCCTTTTTTTTTCCCTTTCCCTATGGCTTGGCCAGGAGCCAACCTGTCTTTCAACAAGTAGAGAACCATTCCAAGTTGAAATTTATAGAGGAGAGTCCAGGTTCAAGGGCTGAAGCCCGCCAACAGCTCCAGCCTCTTTGTTACTGATTAATTCTGCAAGCAGTTCAGCTGGTTTGCTCACTTCTCCTCACTCTTCACAGCACCACAGCACTTCCGAGCCGGCTGTCCCTGCTTTCCCCCTTGCTTTTCAACCGGGCTTTCACCTCTCACTGTACAGGATCCCCCCCCCCCCGATTAATTTTAACCTCATGCAGTCCAAGCTGCACCAATTTAACGTTATGGTAAAATTACGGAAAATTCTTTCCCTCCTATTTTTTTTCCTTTTTCTCCCTCACTTCTCCCCCTGTTTTTTCTCTTCCTTTTCCCTAGAGCTAATTTTAAATGTCTGGAGCTTCCCACTTCACTTCAGCTCATATTAACAATTGCTTCTTGGCATCACTTGGAACCCAAGTTCCCAGGTTTTAATTAGTTTACTCAAACACAAGCAGCGAGCAAAATAGTTTCTTTCAGCTTTACCTGCAAAGGATGTTTCCTGTCTCAGTGAGGGGTTTTCCCTTGCAGAGGGATTTGAAAGGCAGAAGTTTTCAAGTGGTCTCAATATGGGGCCCTGCAAAAGTGAGTGTGGGAGGTGAGGGGGAGAAAGAGCAGGAAGAAATAGGAGAAAAAAATAAATGAAACAACAAAAAAGAGTTCAGGAAAGTACCTTAAAATGAGGATGGTCCCAATCCTGCAACAAACTGGGTATCAAAGCATAACCTTATTGACATCAGTGGAGCTTTTGCTGTTGCTTTAGCAAAGGCAGGATTTCACCCATTGCCTGTACCTGGCTGTATGTATGCCAGTGGTCCTCTTGCAGTCACCAGGATTACTGATATGCAGAAAGTTAAGCATGTCTGTAAGTGTTGGCAGGATTAAGATCTGTGCTGGTATTTTCAGACCAAGTGAAATGCATGTAGGAGGTTTTTAAAGAAGAAAGTGCATGGGAGTTTAAGAAAAAGGAGAATATAGCCGAGCCTGCCATTTTTAAGTGCCTTGGGGAAAAACCTGGGTTGCTATTAAAAATATCGGAGGGCTAATGTGTTGCTAATTGTGACACAATTAACTTCTTAAAAGTATTTGATTATGAGTCCCAGGAAAATAAAAAGATGGGGATGAAGAGCGAGAAATTCAGGCCTGTGTTTCAGTTTAAGCATTTTTTTTTATTAACTAGAAATAAAAGCAAGCCTTGAGGTTCACTTTACCGTGCATCCTGGTTATTCTGCTCCTAGAATTCTCCTTTTGAGTAGTTATTTAAAGAATTAAAAAAGAACAACAACAAAGAAATGAAGCTCAAACCCAGCAGCTGTCTGAGGCTCCTAGATGTGGCTTTTGCACAAAGCTATTTAAATCTTGTTTAAACATTTCTCCAGAGCTGTTACTCAGGAAATAAAAATGCGTGCTGTTTGTCTATAGCAGATTAAAAGTTTACCTTTAATGTGACAGCTTCTCCAATCTAGTGTCGGAAACATGCCTCAATTTTAGGGTATTATGAAACAGGTCTGGAGCAGAAACAATATATTTAACTAAGAGAGAACGAGATAGAATTTGTGGGTTGCTTTCTTTAATGGTTTATAACCAGAAACCTTTTCTGTGTCTGTCTCTGAATCTTCTGTGCATACAAGTGGCCAGCACATGTAAACTGCACTTTGAAATTTAACAGCTAACCTTAAAAAATCTTAAGTTCAGCAAAATGGAAATTCTTTTTCCTAGGTATGGACAGCTCTTTGTAATGATCTGGCAGAGGAATCTAAAGTGTGATGGTGTTTTTTTCTCTCCAAAACATTCGTAATTTCAGCAGCAGAAAACTGAAGTACACCCGAGCTCTGAGAAGGCTTTCTCACATCTGCCTCCGCCTGTGTGCTGATTCCCTAGGGTCCCATTTATAACAATCTAACAAGATAGAATCTGCCTTTGAGTATCAGTAAATATGGCTAAAGATCACAAAACTGTACTCATAATTGTTCAAGACTAAAAGGCAGAATATAGTGTTTGATTAATGCTTATGGTACAGGGCCTTTTTGTAGAAAGAATTTAAAACAGTAGCCCCTAAGACCCCCTAAAAAAAAGCCCTGAGCCCTCACTCCAGCCCCCTCAGCCTCTGCTGAAGGATGCTATCCTCATTGTGCAAAGCAAATCATTTAAGATGATACTTTTTTTTTTTGATTTTGAACCTGATCAAGGATAACAGACTTGAGCTGTTGAAAGGGATGCAGAAGGTAGTTTTCTGTCAGCAGTGCTAGTACACAAGAGCAAGAGACATCTTTACTGGCCACGAGAAGCACCCATCCCTCAGGTCAAAGGGCTTTTGGCAGTGCATTGTCTTGGACTGGCTTCATCCTTACCATGTCTACTCTGTGAATGAGGAAAACTACCCCCACTTCTCAATGCTCCCTATCTGACAGTTAATGTTCATTAGAAATATTAAAGCAGGGGCATACAGTGGTGGCTGTCAGAAGCACCTAGCAAAGGCATTTGCTTGTTTTGAAAGGATCGAGATGGATTGATGAGGTCTCTATTAGTGGTGGAACCTTGGGGCTGCTCAGGCTAAGGTTTGTGCCGCATGACCGGCAGCTTGCAGCAGGCATTACCTAGGTGGGGTGATGCCCTGGTTGTCCTCACTCTCTCCATAGGATGCCTGAGAACTCCTATTGTCTTTGCTGCTGGAATACTTCCCTGCTGTCTGGAAAGGTTTATTTTTTTTTTCAGTGGTAGTGAGTGGAGAATGCAATACAGATGGATCTGCTTCTCTTTCATTAGCTCTTCTAAGACGCTTGTTTAAATGTGTTCGCTTTGCTTCTCAAACGGTGAATGTCAGTGTTTCAAATATCACTGCTAACAGGGAAAAAAATCTTTGAAAAAGCACAGGCCAGGACTGTGTTAAAATGCTGTTCAAGAAATGGCAAAGGTCTAGAAATGGCAAAGGTCTAGAAATGACAATGCCTGGATATGCACAAAGGAGGAAGATGTGGGGAAGAGTTGGTGCTAGTTTACATTTAGGGCAGGTCCTTCTCCTGCCAGGGCAGAGCCCAGAGCTGATAGTGTGGCAGCAGCCAGCAGTGGGGGGTAGAGCTGTGGCTATCAAGAGGGGATGGGTGCTAGTGAGGGTGTTCAGGGGATGTGCTGAGTGGTGGCTGTGACTTTTGCAGTGAAAACCCATGGTTTTGGAAACAGGGTCAGGGTACAGAGAAAGCCTAGAAAGCCAGATATGTGTATGCTCCAGTGGAGTTTGTTTCTCATAGAGGAAACTGTGGCCTTTGGGGCAAGGCACTAACAGGAGTGTGCAGAGTAGAAATACCACCCCAGTGTGCCACATGACGCTTCCAGAATCATGCTTGAATACTTGTTTCTTGTTCTCCTATTCCTACACTGCACTTAGCCCTGCCTGTGCGATGTCAGTGCTGAGCAGAGCCTAAACCCTGTTCCCCATAACCCTTTCCTAGGGTAGATCTGCATGGTTTGATGGGTAAAGCAAAGGAGACCGTCAGCCCTTTCTCTAGCCCTGCAATCCCACCCTTGTTCACAGGAGTGAGGCAAGTCCAGGAGCTTTTAGTGCTAGCTGCTGTCAATTTTAACCCTCCCATGTCTTTGCCCCTGCCAGCTTTGAGCTGCCCACAGGAGACACGCACTCTCATTTCTCAGATGAGACAGAAAAGATGTGAATGGCTTTATTTTCTAAAGTACCAGCTGCATCTGGCAGGGGCTTGGGGCAGCTTGTCATGCTCAGCACCCTTCTGGATGAGGCCACAAGCATTAGCATCCAAAATGACAGCAGGGAGCAAGGGTGATGGTGGGGCTATGGCTTTGAGAGCCTGCCCTCTAGTTCAGTGCTCACAGCTCTGCCCTTTTGTGCATGCACTGATTTTTTTTGAACAAGCCCAAATCCCCCTGGGTCTCTGTGCTTTTAGCATGTTCCCCCATCCCCAAACTCCTCAGCAAGAAGGTTGGGTTAACCAAATGCAAAAATACAGACAGGGCACTGGGGACGGTGCTGGTCTGTCCCCTACTGCAGCCCGCATGCTGCCTGTGAGGATGGATGGAGAATGGGAGACCACTTTCCAGAGCCTCAGCAGCGTTGCCACTGCAGGCACGGGGCCAGAAGATGGCTTCTGACTTGTAACTGAATAGGCATCTAAAGAAATTTCGCTTGTGAGTGTGTGATAAGGCCCTTCCTTTGCGTGGAGATGGGAGCCCTGGAGCCGCGTGCCTTGGGTGTGATGCTGAGTTTGTCTGGATCCCTCTGAAGCTGGGTGCCTTTGACTCCAGTGTGGGTGTCGGTCCCTAGAGGAGCAGAGTGTCCTCCACGCTGCATCCCCGCAACTGGGTGCTGAGGAAGAGGCAGGAGGGAAAGGGAGGCTGGGGGAAGAGAAAAGATCTGTGACAAAATCATGCGACACCCACGTAAATATTGTTTGTATGAATTGGGTTCTTCATCTTTTGTTAGCAGCAGCTTGTTAATTAACAGCAGATTAGTGCTGCTTTCTTCTGACACATGAATATATTTTGGGCTAGAAAATACTTGTACTCAATAAAACTGTGTGACTGAACAATTCAGAAAGTACCAGCAGAGCGCCGTAATGGATTCCCTTTTCATCCCCTCCCCCCCGCCTCCTCCTGCTCTAAATGCAAGCAGATTTCTGCAGTCTAGTGCAGAAGAGACATGTTAAACACAGCTAAATAAATCATGTTTACTCTTGGCGTTCTTGGTAGTGAAAAATCTGTTGGCTGTTTTTACTTCCTTATTTCTCAGCATTTGCTTCCTACCTGTTTTTGAGCCTGTGCCCAGAAATAGTAGTTTTGTCAAACGAGTGGATTATGCCAACCAGCAGTCCCTCTGCCAAAGAAGCTGCTGGATCATAAACCCCAGTGACTTCTTTCTTACAGTGACACTGAGATTCTCCCCCTTTCTCCCTCCCCCCATATTAGAATATAAAAGTATTAAAGTCTGGAAAGGGCAAAAATGTAAGAAGATCCTGGCAGTTTAAGAGCCCAGATGAAGTAAAGTTGAACTTCTGTTCCAGAAGCCCTCCTTTAAGCTGTTTGTGGAAGTGAAAGCACTGAAGATGATAGCAATAATAGGAACCAGCCATTTTCCTTATTATCAGTCCTTGCCCCATCCCCTCTTCTTCCCACCGCCCCCCCCCCCCCCAATGGGTGTGCGTTTTGTTTCAGTGTTGGGGATTTTTGGTGGATTTCTTTCTTTTTTTTTTTTTTTTTTCCTTTTCCCTCTACAGAGAGCTTTACAGCTGGGAGGGAGGGGTAGCTAAGCTTTTATTTTAACCAGGTTGGCTTGTGAGTTTTGCTGTTGTAGGCAGTGGATGAACTCTGAATTTGGGGCCAAATTCTGCTCCTGATCCTGCTTTCCTGAGCCACCCTGTGAACCTCTTGCTTTGGTGAGGGCTAAGCCAAAGGGTCGTAGCTCCCTTTGCAAGGTGGGGTGAATGAAGACATGACAAAAACCATACACAGCTATATCTTCATGTATTTTTATGTATATATGTATATAGTATCTCTGCTGTCATCAGCAGAGCTGCGTCGACTGGAGGCTAGCAGAGCTTAAAATGTAACTAACTCCATTTTGATGCAGTCTTGGGCATTAAGAGCTCTTCTTTGACCTCATGTGGCAACTTTTTAGTTTGGACCTATCCTCCTCCCTTTTATCCCAGATGTCAGTGATCCCAGATGTGACTGTAACATGGATTATGAGCCTGGTGGACTCTGTTTGGTTTTAAAATTAGAAAAAAGATTCTTTTTCCCATCAGAGCTTTGCATGTATTTACTCTTTGATCACATTGGAAGGGCCTTATCCTGTCTCCAGAGGAGCTTTAGTTCTGCTTTCAGTGGTAACAGGGATCTGGCCCTTGCTGAATATTAGCATTTTAATGGCTTACTTAAAACCCCGTTGCTGGTGCACTCACAGGACTCCCCGCAGGATGAGAGTCCAGCTCTGGGGTTTTGTAAAGTGATGTTGCAGGCTGCAATGCCTGCTGAAAGAGATGAACGAGGATGTCCTATTTGTCATAGATTATTAGTATTGTCAATAATAACATGTCTACAGAAGCCAAATTAATTCCTTCTTCCACTTTACTAAGTCCAAGAAATACCAGATCAGTTTCAGAACAGGGGAAAAAATAAACAGAATCAAAGTTTGTATGTTATGATTCGTCTGAATTTCTGGTGGGAATACTCTATGATAGAAATGATATTTCCACAGAGGCATTGGCTGCCAGTTTGCTTAATTACATTAAATAGTGGTATAAACCTCGGCAGAACATAAGCCTCTGTTACAGCCAGTCATTAGAATATTGAATCATAAGGAATAATGATACCAGTGCTAACGTGTTACAGCAGTCTTTATTATATTAGTGATTAAAGTGTTATTTAAAAAATAAGGTTTGTTGTAGCTAGTTGGGTGTGCATGCATATTTTCTCTGATCACCTATTAAGAGACTGAGGACTGGATTTGAATTTGTTACAGGGAAATAAAAGGCTTGCTTAGAGGAAGAACTACTAGATCGCTGCTTATGATTTTACAATTTGATTCCACTTGTCCTTAAGAAAGATTCATAATGCTTACTCCAGAAATGCCATCTAAATGTAGAAAATTAGGGTTAAAAGGACTACTTTGTTGAAATTAATTACAGGCTAGTTCAGTTTTTTAGTCGGTGACATTTTAGAGATTTTGCTTGTAACATAAGAGGTTACAGAAAGATTTGGTTAGACTGTGATATACAGTAATAAACTGCTGTTTGAGTATATTGACATTTTCCTCAGAAACAAAACAAAAACCCACTAGCCTTTATTTTACTGGGGTGACAGGTATGAACTTGGTATCATTTTCTCACACTGGCTGTGGATGTTTAAAGGAATTCTTTTGCTTCACCTCAGTTTGCACAGTATCTCTGTTTATTTATTTATTTGAATACACTTTCCTGGGTAATCAACTTCAGTTTCAATTTCAAGCAGGCATGATAGCTATTCTGTACAAATAAATGGTTGAATTGAGAGCTATGGGGAAACCTGATCCAGAAAAACCATTCCTCAGAAAAAAAAGTACTGTGTGCAGAATGATTCATGTTTTCTTGTAGTTCTCTTTGCTCTTAGTTGTTCTGTCATAGTGGAAGGAGTCAGAGCATCTTTTTGTGCCATACTTGTGTTTTACCTCTCCTGGTGCAGGGTTCAATTATCTTACCTAATTAACACTTGTGAGTGTACAAATCCTGCTTAGACTCAAGTCTTCAGGTGAAACTTTTCATTGTATTATTTAGCAGCAGGTTTGCAACATGTTTCCTTGTGCAAATGAGACATTGGTTTATTATGTCCCTGTTTTAACGTACATTATAGTCTGAACTGGATTCCTAGTTGCTGTTTTATTTTTCTGCTTTATTTCATTATTTAAAAGCTAGTTAATTTTCTAGCCTCTCTTCCATTCAGAGAACATTATTTACTCAGTTGTGCTGGTGTCCACTAAATTGAGTATAGAAGCTTTAGATCCTCAGTGTTCCCCTCATTTGGTGGATTGTTTTACGATCTCAAGCTGATGGCTCCACTCATTTAATTTGACAGATTCAGTTATCCCACTTGGTCTCCCTTGTACTCATGCAGCTGGATTGGTTTTCCCTTGAGAGATCCAAAATTCAAAGGGGAAAAAACGTCATTTTAAAAACCTCTGTTGCTTCCATGACACCCCTTCCCCAATCACTTGCCCTGCTTTGCTTGCTCAAGTTTGCTTGGTGTCAGTGAAATGCTCTGATGAGTGTGAATGTGCTCCATGCACAGGGGAAAATTTGCAGATTATAAACACACATGTTAATGGGACCCCTCCGAACTCGAAGTGTAAGACATGCATAGGTAGGTAGACTATTTTTCACATTGAGATTCAGCACTTAAAAAGTGCCTAGACTTACATTGGTTTTGGCAAGGAGTGAGACAAAAACCTCAGGAGCTGTGGTTCTCTCCCAGTGCTAATTGTGTTTGTGTATTAAGTTTGTCCATCTGTGCTTTGCAGGGATATCTGCATCACCTGATGGTCCTCCTTCGTATTTCCAGCAGTGAAACAGTTAACAGTGCTGCTGCTTAATATATTGCTGTTACAGAATCTTTATAGTTTCCAGGACATTTAACTAAATCAGGTGGATGTCATTAGCTGATTTTCACAGATGGGGAGACTGAGGCACAGAGGGGCAGAGTGATTTCATCTGCCTCTATTTCCCAAAGTTCTCTCCCCTTCTAGGAATTCTTTTTGATACCAAACAGCTAAAGAGTTGCTAAAGCCTCATCCTACCTAATTCCACCAGTTATACTTTTTTTTTTTAGGGTGGGACAGGGACAAAATTCAAAAGTACTAGCAAAAGGCAGAGCAAGGCAGAGATACTTACCCGAGCAGAAAATCCTGCAGTTCTCTTTTCTAGCGGTCATATTCTGCCTGAGGATACTTGTGTGCAGTGCAGTCCTGAGTGCCCAAGCAGAGAAGTTCACCAGTATTACTGATTCTTGCCCATTTGGGGCTCTTCCCTGGCCACTTCACTTGCTTTGGTTTAATCTCTTGACCATGCTTTTGTGATCAAGCCCTCTGGTTAATTGTAGTAGTATTTCTCTCTCAACAGCCTGAATATATTATTGCGCCCTTTGGAAACAACTCTTTCCATCCTCTGGTTTCCTTTATTAATTCCAGGGCCTGTTAAATTTCTGTGATCGTCTGTTGGGGTGGTTATATGTTTCAATTATATCAGGAATATTTGCTGGTGTATAGAAATATTCATGGTATAATTAGGGCAAAGAAAATGTAATCCCCACAAGGATTTTTACAACTACTGAAACTCCCGAGGAGTTAATCACAAGAGTTGGGGAACAAACTTGGGGAAATTGATGAACTGTTTATTGTCAACCCTTTATGCCTCTTGGAAAACAAACTCCACAAATCAGGGTGATTATTGTTACTTGTTAGTTTATTGTGGTAGCTTCTGGACATTGCAGCTCAGATCAGGGCACCATTGTGTTAGGCATTCTGCACTCCTGCAGTGAGAGCCAGGCTCTGCTTGGAAGTGTTTTGGGGCTGAACAGACCAGATGGGCAGAGAGTGGGAAGGAGAAAGCTTTGCTCTTGTGAGAATATGTACTGTAGTCTGGCTGGCCGATGCCCTGGGGTGTGCTCCCCAAAGTCATTCCCAGCTCAGAGACTCGTCTGCAAGACAAGAAAATGCCGTTTTCCTATGACATCTGCTTATATGCTGTATTTATCCCTGATGATCTTTTTAGGCCAAATCCTGCCCTTTTTTCTCTCCTGCTTTCCCACCTGGTTGCTGTCATAGCAGGGAATATGGTACTCCTGGAACAAAGCCTTGTGTTGATGGGGTGGGCAGAGGGCACAGAAAGAGAAAGCAATGAATGCAGCCTTGGGGTAGGCAAATAGGCAAGAGTCTTTATTCTTGTGTGCTTAATCAAGGTGAGCCAAGATGTTTCAGTTTTCACTTAGCTTCATGTTCAAAGCATAGACAACGGGCCAGGAAAGAGTTGAGATGAGCATCAGGTGGGAGGACAGCCAGGTGGTCTTGCAGGAGCCCCCACAGGGACCCAGCTCATAAGGATGCTGCTGTGTGACACCTGGACACCGACATCCCTGCAGGCTTCTCACCTTGCTCCCAGGCAGGTCCAGCAACAAATGCCATTTCCTAAAAGATGGGGTTTGGCACTGTATGTGCAATTTTGCAGGCACACTGTGGGCTGCTTCTGGGAATTCACATGGTCTCTTAGGTAAGTAAAAATCTCTACAGCCTGCCCTCTATGTCTGAGCCTCCAAAATGCCATATGCAAATATGTGGATGACCTAAAACGTGGAGTTTTATGCAGTAAGAAGAGTTGCACGCTCAAAACAGGATATTTAGATATATTAGTATATTTATTAACCACACGGGGTGTTCCAAGCTCAGTTTATTTATCTTTGTAAAGTGCTTCCAGATCTTTGCGTGGAAGGCACTAGAAAAATGAAAGGCTTATTATTATTATTATTGTTATTATTGTTGTTGTTATTATTATTACAGCATCTAACTACTGACAGGCAACCACAGCTGCATGCTCAATTCAAGCCACTTAAATTTAGGGGCTGATTTTTACACTATTGACTCTTAATACTTTTCCCATTGACTCCATATGTAGAAATGTGTGTTCACCTGCCCTGCTGAAGTATCATTATTCTCCAGAAATATGTAAATGGGGTGCTTTTAAAGAAAGGAAGAAAATGTGGCATAAATATTAAGTGTTTACATTTATATGGTAGAACTCAACTGCCATTTAAGAAGGGCTTCAAAGCAGCCAACTGTATGAGCTGGTAGTTGCTCCTCTATCATTAAGAGAGAAAATGCATTGATTAAAATAAACCCAAGGAATCTCATAGACAAAAGATAACATTTCTGGTGTTCCGGGGTCTGACACGAGCTACGAGCAGTGCAGGAAATGGAGCCCTGAGTTTCACAGTGAGGCGGTTTCACCAGCGCGGTTGTGCACAGCCGCGTGTGGGTTATGTAATCTCACACTTCACCCACCCACACCCAGAGACACCAGGCACCTTTGAAAGGTCTTGGCATTATTCAGAGGGAAGGCTCCCAGCAATACCCCTCACCGTGTTCAACCTTATCTCTACTTACCTTTAGGAGTTCCTTTATCTTTTCTTTCCTCTCCTTCCTTCCTTCCCCTTCTTCTTTTTTTTTTTTTTTCCTCCTTTCCTGTGGTACATTAATAGTGATATTTTTGAGTCTCCAAAAATGGAGCAGATATAGGGAGAAAAATCCCATTAGCACCATGATGTGTTTTCACGGCAGCTCAGAAGGTTCCAGTCATGGCCGTTTGTGCATTTTGTGGCATTGTCCTCATGCTGTTATTCTTCCTTTTTTTTTTTTTTATTCTTTCTTTTTTTTCCTGAGTAGAGCTGAAATGTTACATTCTGAAAACACCAGCTAAGTATTAAATGGTATGTAGCCTATGCTTTCTTTGGGTTTTAAAATAGGAAATAATTAACCAGTGGTTTTAAAGATCTGCAGAACAGCCAAACAGGCCTGTGAAACCCCAGGATCTAATAACAAAGGTGAGTTGGTTTTCCAGTGCCTAAGATTTTGAAGATACCATTACTCTGGCTTATTAGTTACAGGAGCTCAACCATGTTTCATTCTGGTATAACACAGCCCTGAATTTAACTGTTTTTGTAAAAAACACACACAGAAAAAAAAAAAAAAAAACAAAACAACCCAAACCCAGGGATGTTGCTGGCTGCTAATTAAATGTATTTTAACTGCAAGGTCATTTCAGCAGCTAATATTGTTATGTGCTTCAGTGTGAATCCTTAGTGACGCTATTTAACTGTGAGAGCCTGAACTTAACCAGACATCTTGTAACATGGCTGGATTTTCGTATCCTTGTTCAGAAATCTGTGGGAAGTGGAGGACCTTTCTGTCTCTGACATGGAAAACATGTTTCTTACCGATTATCAGGGTGGGCAGCTGAGACCTGCTTGCACCTTCCTTTTGCATCTTTTTTTTTAGTCTTCAGATTTTTCCCTACCAGGCAGTAAGGTTTCCTTTCTTTGCTGCACTCCCTTCCTTCTCTCCCAGGCAGTAGTCAAGCCCCATGGTGCATCTTCTAACTGAGGATATGTATTTAGCAGCAAGGAGTGGTTTTGGTTATTTCAAGATACTTTTGACTCCTGCCTGTTGTATACAAGTTGGCAGCTCTCAGTAGCCGGTGGGCTCTCAGCGTTAGGCAGGCTCCCGCTTTTGTAGAGCAATAGCCCACAGCAGACAGCGGACTTAGCCATCATTTTCCGATCGGTTTCTCACCCAGAATACTTACTTTGTAATTGCTGGGTTGCATTTCTCAGGTTTAGAGTGGGGGGGGGGGGGGGGGGGGGGGGGGGGGGGGGGGGGGGGGGGGGGGGGGGGGGGGGGGGGGGGGGGGGGGG
>JASSUY010033339.1:9551-29925 GCA_032466535.1 Forpus xanthops
CGTCTGTGGTACTGTGTGTGCACCGTTCCCGTCTGTGGCACTGTGTGTGCACCGTTCCCGTCTCTGGCACTGTGTGTGCACCGTTCCCGTCTCTGGCACTGTGTGTGCACCGTTCCTGTCTTTGGTGCCTTCCTGTACATGAGCCTGTGGATGTAGGCAGGATGCTCCTTACCCCCTGCGCTGCCACTGGCTGCTCAGCAGTGTCTCACCATGGCGCAGGGCCGTTGCCGACGCAGCGGTGCAGTTCCTCTCGCACCTTTCCAGGTCCTCATCATCAAGAAGGAAGTGAACCCCGCGGAGTTGGACTTTCTGCTGCGCTTCCCCTCCAAGGCCGATGCTGTGTCCCCCGTGGACTTCCTGCAGCACCACTGCTGGGGCGCCATCAAGGTTGGTCGCCCGCTGTGCCGAGGCGATGGCAGCGCATGAAGGGTCCCCTCCGTCCCCGGCTCGAGCAGAGCCCTGCAGTGATCGATCCCCTCTCTTGGGGCCTGAAGGTGCTCTCCGAAATGGAGGAGTTCAGGAACTTGGACAATGACATCGAGGGCTCAGCAAAGCGATGGAAGAAGTTTGTGGAGTCAGAGGCGCCGGAGAAGGAGGCGTTCCCCAAGGAGTGGAAGAACAAGTCAGCCCTGCAGAAGCTGTGCATGCTGCGGTGCATGCGGCCGGACAGGATGACCTACGCCATCAGGTGCTGTGCTGCCCACAGCCCCACAGCATCACCGCACCGCCTGCGCCGTGACTCACATCGTGGCTTTGTTCTTCTGCAGGGACTTTGTGGAAGAGAAGATGGGGAGCAAATACGTGGAAGGGAGGAGCATTGACCTTGCCCGGGTGTACAGGGAGAGCAGCCCTTCCACACCGCTCTTCTTCATTCTCTCCCCTGGCGTTGACCCCCTGAAGGACGTGGAGGCCTTGGGTGAGCCGCTGCCCTCCTCACCAGCACTGCCCCTCGATGGCTGCTGTGGTTGTGGTGCGGCCCCCGGGTACCGACAGCACCAAAAGAGGGTTTCCTCCGCTCCCCAGGCAGAAAACTGGACTTCACCCTCGAGAACGGCAGGATCCACAATGTGTCACTGGGGCAGGGCCAGGAGCCGGTGGCAGAAAGAGCCCTGGAGGTGGCAGCTGAGCAGGGGCACTGGGTCATCCTGCAGGTGGGTGCTGAGCACTGCTCCGTGCCCCTGGGCTCTCACCCCCGGTGTCCCCACTGGCTCTAGTGGAGCACCCAGGAGGGCTGAAGCTCAGGCGGTGCCAGCAGAGGCTCTGCTCCCGTCCCGGTGCGTTGGCCATCATGCACAGCCGCAGCCTCAGCCCACGCAGCCACCGGGCCCAGGCCTGTCCGAGCGGTACAGGAGGGTTTCTGTTGCAGAACATCCACCTGGTGGCCCGGTGGCTGCGCACGCTGGATAGGATAGTGGAGCAGTACAGCACCGGCAGCCACAGCGAGTACCGGGTGTTCATGAGCGCCGAGCCGGCCCCCATCCCCGAGGCCCACATCATCCCGCAGGGGCTGCTGGAGAACTCCATCAAGATCACCAACGAGCCCCCGACGGGCATGTTCGCCAACCTGCACAAAGCCCTCGACCTCTTCACACAGGTACCCACCACCGCCGCAGCTGCCAGGGCTCAGCACCACCGTGGCCGTCGCTGCGGGCCAGGACCTGGCCCACCGCAGCACATCCTCCTGGGTGCCCAGGGCCCCCACTGTGGGGATGTGATTTAGGGGCGACCCCAGGCCCCTGAAGCAGGGGGGGTGTCGGATGTCCCGTGCCTTTCCCGAGGCTATTGAGCTGCTGCAGCTTGGTGCCATGGAGAGCTGCCTGGATGTCAGCAGGGGGTGTATGTATGTGTGTGTTTGTAGTCCTAAATTGCTTACAAATGAGTGAGTGCAAAAACTAACACAGTAGCAAGTCTTTAAAAGGTCATTTCATGCCTATTTGTTTAATAAACAACCATCAGAGCCCTCTGCCCTCCTCTGCACAGGGGTGTTTCCTCACCTGCCGATCCCTCTCCTTCCTCCACAGGACACCTTGGAGATGTGCACCAAAGAAACGGAGTTCAAACACATCTTGTTTGCACTCTGTTACTTCCACGCAGCAGTGGCCGAGCGGCGCAAGTTTGGTGCCCAGGGCTGGAACAGACCGTACCCCTTCAACAACGGGGACCTCACCATATCCGTTAATGTCCTCTACAACTACCTGGAGGCCAACCCCAAGGTAAGGGGCTGATGAAGACACTGTACCCCAGCACAAGACACACAACAATCAACCCTTCCTAAAACAGCAGCAGTGCAGGCGCAGAGCCCTCCTGAGCTGGGTTCAGCACCAGGTGGGGATGAGGCTCAATCCGGCTGGTGCCCCAGTGCTTGGCTGGGTTGGTTTTGGTACTTTGAAATGACCTTACAGACATGATCAGCACTGGTCTGAGTAAGGATGGGATAATGGGGATCAAAGTATGGATGGCCCAGGACAAGGTGAAATCTGTGGCTGAGCACAAGAGATACCCAAGACAAGGTCCCTTCTCCTGCCCCCTTCACTTGGTCAATGAGACTCAGTGGTCCAGGGCCCATCAGTTCCCTGGACAGGGGACATGTCATTCCAAGAGCTCTGCGGCTGCGCAGCGTGTGCAGCCACAAGAACCCGATGGTGAACTGCTCCTGCAGGTGCCGTGGGACGATCTCCGGTACCTCTTTGGTGAAATCATGTACGGGGGGCACATCACGGACAACTGGGACCGCCGGCTCTGCCGCACGTACCTCAGCGAGTACATCCGTGCCGAGATGCTGGACGGGGAGGTGTACCTGGCTCCGGGCTTCCTGCTCCCTCCCAGCTTGGATTACAAGGTAAGAAAGATCAGCGCTGCCCTTCGCTGTGGCAAACCACTGCTCAGAGTTCCCTCACACTATAACCAAGGAGGAGGGGAGGGGGGATAATAGTGGAACCATGCAAAATAGCTGCAAATTCCTGCGGCTGCGGGTGGGGAAGTGAAAAACTTCGGGAAGAGCGGAGTGAAAGCCCATCCTGAACAAGAACCACCAGGAGCTGTGCCCCGGCACAGCACCGCACTGCCGCGTCCAGGGCTGCAGCCAAACTCGGCTGCTCCACCCGGATGAGGTGAAGTAACGTCAGCGTTGCCCCATGTGCAGGGCTACCACACGTACATCGATGAGAACCTGCCCCCCGAGAGCCCCTACCTGTACGGGCTGCACCCCAACGCGGAGATTGGCTTCCTCACCATCACCTCCGACCGGCTCTTCCACACCATTCTGGAGATGCAGCCCAATGAGTTGGACACCGGAGGCGGTGCGGGCATCTCCCGCGAGGAAAAGGCAAGTGGAGCTTCTCCTCCGTCCAGTAAGTGATGACAGTTCTGAGTGCAGGTGGGGAGCACACACACACAATGGACAGGGAATGTGCCCTGTGGGAACATCTGATCTCTTACCAGCGCCAGGTAGGAGCGATCCCAGCTCAGCGCCTGTCACTGCACAGCACACAGCCAACGCTGCAGTCCGGGCTCAGCAGGACACTGCTGTCAAGGTTTTATTTAAGTAACCTCCCTGGCTATCAGAAGAGCCGCAGCTCTTCAGGATCTAAAAGCAGTTAGTAAAGGAATAGGGTATTGATAACAGAGGAGAAAGCACAGAGAAACACATTGGTACAAGAGAAAAATCTCACTCAGGCCATGGCCCACGGACTGACAGCACTTCCCCTGTTCTTCCCAGGTGAAGTCAGTCCTCAACGAGATCATGGAGCGGCTGCCAGAGCCCTTTGTCATGGCAGAGCTCATGGCTAAAGCCGAGGAGAAGACCCCATACGTGGTGGTTGCCCTCCAGGAATGCGGAAGAATGAACCTCCTGATGCAGGAGATGAGGCGCTCGCTGAAGGAGCTGGACCTGGGGCTCAAGGTACGCAGGAGGCCGAGCCCAGGGAGCTGCCCCGTCCCAGTTTGCAGCTGCATCCCCAGCTGCTGCCCCCGTGTCTCTTCTCAAGGGTGAGCTAACCATCACGGCCGACATGGAGGACCTGGCAAATGCGCTCTTCTACGACAGCGTTCCCGAGTCCTGGACCCGCTGCGCCCACCCCTCTGTCCTCAGCCTAGGAGCCTGGTATGCAGACATGCTCCTGCGCATCAGGGTGAGTTCATGCTCAGAGAGCAAGCAGACACCACACAGGAGCAGGGGTCACCTCCACCGCTGTACAGTGCCTCACTGCTTTATTTGTCAGCATTAATTTAAGCCACTGGGTTTACCGGCAGTGGGCTCTTACCAAGAACAAGAGAAGGGTTCACCATTAGAGTACATCACTGTTTCCAAAGAACACCGTTAACCCCACCAGAGCTTTATATGCCTCAGAAGAACAGTTCATAAACCCATCTATTTAAATGCAGCTTTGTTAAAAAAGTAACCACAGCATCTCCTGCGATCCACGTGAAGGGCTCAGCGGCACTGCTGCAGGGGGGCTGCCACGATTCACTACTCCCACCTCCAGCCCCGTGTCCCCGGCTGGAAGACACCAGCGCTGTCACTCACTGCTCCCAGCACCTCTCTGCTCCTCAAGGCATGCATTCCCCTCTCTGCTAATTTTACCTTCCAGGAACTGGAAGTGTGGACAACAGACTTCGTGCTGCCTGCAACGGTGTGGCTGGCAGGATTCTTCAACCCCCAGGCCTTCCTCACGGCCATCATGCAGTCCACGGCCAGGAAAAACAAGTGGCCACTGGATAAGATGTGCCTCGCAGTGGACGTGACCAAGAAAACCCGTGAGGAGATAACAGCTCCACCCCGAGAAGGCTCCTACGTGCACGGGTTGTTCATGGAAGGTAACACACTGCATCCTTTGGCTGGTTGAGACCTGGAAAGGCCACTGCAGCCTCCAGAATCCTTCAGGCTGCTGCTGCTCAATGGTTTCCTCCCATTCACACAGCCCTTTGTATGCAGCAGAGCCTTGAGTCCAGGCTCACACCCTGAGTCCAGGGACACACCAGCTGAGGGCAGCACCTACCCGGTCACAAGCCAGACACTTGGGGTTTGAAGTTGAGTGTCACAAACCTGAGGACTGGGGTGGCTGAAGCTACAGGGCTACTAAAGTAAATACATGATATTGTATTGGATGTGAGAGCAAGACAAACCAGGAACCTCAGAACCTAAACTAATTACTGCTAAAAAGCAAGGGGGAATGAGAGGGCAGTGGCAGCAGCACCAAAAGGGCCCATTTCACAGACAGCTTCACCACGGCCAAGTGCCACCTTGGGCCATGCACTGTTCATGCAAACCCGTGCGGAGGGGATGAGTGGGGACAGAATTTATTTGCCATCCCACAGGCATAAGGCAAAATGCATTCATGAGTCCCAGTGAGATGAGAACATGTCAGCCCCAGCCATGGCTGCAACCTTCACACTCCCTCCCTGACTGCTGCTACAGCAGTTATGAGAGCAGCCCCAGCAGGGACGCAGGCAGGGCAGAGGCAGGACCCTGTTGATGTGGCATCATTGCAGGTGCGCGCTGGGACATCCCCTCGGGTACGATCGCAGACTCGCGGCTGAAGGAGCTGACGCCCATGATGCCAGTCATGTTCATCAGAGCCGTGCCTGTGGACCACGTGGACACCAAGAACATCTACGAGTGTCCTGTCTACAGGACGCGAATGCGAGGTCCCACCTATGTCTGGACCTTTAACCTGAAGACAAAAGAGAAAGCTGCTAAGTGGGTCCTTGCCGGTGTGGCTCTGCTCTTACAGAGTTAAACTGGAACGACTGCGGCAAACAGCAACTCCTTTTACTTGCAAAAATAACTCAATGTTGTGTAAGGTTAAGGTTGATTGTACCCAAAGTATTTTAGCAAAGTATCAATAAAGCCACGCTGGGGCTGCTGTCACGGTGAGCCTGCTCCTTCAGGACATGGGGTTCCTCCTGACGGATGCTGGGTTTCAATTGGCGGTTTCTGATAAAGTGCTGGTCCGGAGCCAGACCACTGGAGGAAACCAAACAGAACAACTACAATCAACTACCCCATCCCCTTCCTCCTCACAGCACTCTATCTTCTGTGCAGGACACATTTATAGTTTGAGCCTTCCACTCTCAGCAAGAGGGAGGCTTCCAAAATTCACATTAGCACCAAAGGTCCTCTCAGGTCTCTCCATAATTCATGAAAGACACTCATAACACATTGTAACATATACATCAATGGGGCCTCCAGAGATGGAGGGAAATGGATGTGTGAACACTCAGCATCAAGGGCACACACTGGGGTGCCAACTGCATGACCTGTGCACAGCACAGAGGGACATGTAGGAGCAGTTCCAGGAAGGGCTCCAGTTAGTCAGTGGGTGGTTGAACAGCCACGCACATCCAAGGCACTCTATGGAATGGAGAAGGTAAAAGAACTGCCCCTGTTAACCAACATCAGCCAAACAAAGCATGGATCAGATAAGAAGGTGATAATGCACTTTAAATATTCCAACATTGTTTTCTGTTGAACATAGTTCCTCTCCACAGAGCTCCAAAAAGGAACATTTCAGAACTGGAACTTTTATTCCTATGCATGGGAAATACCCTTGTAGGCTTCTCTTTCACCGACCCTTCCAGAAACTCCAGATGAAACCCAACAGAGACCTTGCACAATGATTCCAGTCAGAGGCAAGTAGCTCAGAAAAGAAATGCCAGGTTTTTCCTCACATCACCCACATTTCCATCATGTGTACTTACTACCTGCAGTCAGTGAAATACAATTCCCCACAAGAATGGCAGAAAACTCACCCAAAGCAGCAACTTCTCTTCTTTCAAAAGAAATTCTTGATGAGAGGCGTTAACAGCTTCACCCACAGCTTCACATAACGATTTGGCTGCTCAAATGTTGATGATGAGACTACACCTGAGCAGAGGTAAAGCTGCTCCTGCTCCTGGACAAGGAAACAAACATGATCCCAGTAAATCCTAAGTGTTAAATCACGTAATGGCCTTTAGGAGGAGTGAATACTCAGATAAAACTGGCCATGGACCCTGCCAAGAAGATGCATCATCTCTCCTCAAGCCTGCACATAAAGAACCTCCATCCATGCAGCCCAATTACAGCACAGAGGGGCCAGCACGGGATCTGTCTTCATGCCCGCTGCCACAGCACCCCTCCCGATGACTCTTAGTGTATCCAATAATCAAACCTCAAGAATGAGCAATTCAAACTCCACAAAGAGCAAAGGCAGCAGGGCTTTGCCTCACTGTGCCCCACGGCTGCAGGAGAGCTCAGCTTCTGTTTCAGAAGGCTCCCGAGTCCCTCACTGCAATTGCCAGAATGGGAAACCTGCCCATAGCCTTGAGAGATGGTTTTGCAGCTCTTTCTAGACACAGCCCAAGCACCGTGCTTCATCTGAAGGTACAGACGTGATTTCAACTGAATTACCAAAACCACTTTGGCTTCTCTCGTGTGTACACAATGCTGCTGGAGGAAATGAACTGTCACCAAGATAATACGCACTCACATTGCACGTGAGAGCAGCTCTTTGATCAAAGGTAGAAGCGGTTTTCTTATCAAAAGCAGACAGGCTGAGATGCACAGGCAAACAAAAAGCAGCCTGTAAATCTGTTCATAATCAGTTTCTCATTAGCTAAGCTGTCACAATCAACAGAATATGCTCTGCACTGGCTATAAATTCAGAGTGGAACAGGGAAGCAGGAACCAAGCACTGGAAAGTAACACCAAACAGATGAACCAACAACAGAAGGAAGACACGTGTGTGCCAAATCAGCCTGACTTTAGAATCCCCAAGTGCTCCAAGAGCTGCAGCCAGCCCTGCTCCAAGACCCTGCCCTGTGGTCAGCCAGTGCAGGAAGCCAGACCCGTTCATTGAGGGAGCACCCAGAGACACCTGAGCCCAGAGCTCAGCAGCACTTTCCAATGGAACTGGATGTTACACGGCCGAAGTGATTTCATGGCAGCACCCCAGGAATGTATTAAGTCTTCTAAACAAAGATCACGGTACAGTAAACAAAGAGCCAACCTCAAAATCAGCTTCCAGCAAATGGGAATGGTTTAAAGCCCTTTCAATGAGATCATTGCAGCTCCGCCTGAGAAAATTCCTTTGTCATATTTTCATTGATTCTTCCCTTCCATTAGAAACAAGCAGAGGCAAGACATGAATTGAAATATTCAAGCAACTCTTCCAGTAATAGAATTGGTTTTGATTAGACAGACTGACTCATCCTGTGGAAGAGCCCTGATGCAACAGGGCAATTCCCATTGATCTTGAAGACAACTGTGCCTGCTTACACCAGGGCTTGGTTTTAACAGGATACACTTTTGAGATCCCCAAGTCACACACAGAAGAACCACACCAATTTGCTTTGTATCAGAGAAATGCTTGGGACAGTGAGGTCCAGCAGAAGGTTCAGAGTCAAGACGGGCAGGATTTAGAGAAGCAGCAAGCGCTGAGCAGTCCAAGCTGCCCAGTTAAAAGTAATAATACTAACTAAAAAAACCCACACCAAACTGGGACACTGAGCACTAATCCAGTGAAAAACATCTGTGCCAAGATTGCCATATTATTATTCAAGATCATATTGTGCCATGTAATTTCACAAGCAATCCAACCAGCCCAGAAACCCTCTCCTTGTAGAAGCTACACTAAGAGCCCTGCTCCAGAGAGCCACCCAAAAGCTAAGGGATGGGCTTTTATATTCCTACAAAGCAGTTCCCACATGCCCGAGAAGCAAAACCCTCCACAAGTCTGAGACAAGCAATTCCAGGGGCCTGACCTCATACCCTCAAGCATGGTGAGCCTTTGGCTGTGCCCAGACACTGGGGCTGAGGCTCAGGAACGTGCTGTGTGAGCAGCAAGGAGCAAGCACATCCTCCCCGCCCGTCATGGCTCAGCATCCAGTGCCTGAGCACTCCTGATGCTCGAGTTCACTGGGGACACATGTTCTTTCTCGTTATGGTCTCCATTTCCCAGAAACAGGCACTTGCAGCAAGCATCTCATCAATAGACACTTAACTGACAGCTCCTGAGACTTCCTCTGCTCAAGGAGGTTTAGAATTATTGTAGCTGCAGGGTTTTATTGCATCAGCATTCCCTGTGTGACAGGCAGCAGCACAATACCCCCGTCACCCCCCCGGGATGAGCCACTCACCTGGTGCAGCTGCTGCTGCAGAGCTCTGTTTTCCGTCACGATCGCAACCTGAGCTTCCAAGTCACGATGAACTGATCGATATCCAAAATTCGGAGAGCCAATGAAGGTGAGGCAGGGAAGGTCACTTCCTGCCAGGTACAGCCAGAGGCCTGCAGGGAAAACAGCAGAGGAAAGGAAGTGTGGCAGACAAAGGATGTGACTGGGGCGGATGCACACATGTGCTTAGAATGAACTAAGCATGTTAGATGACAGACACCATAAAAGATCAGGACACAACAGGAGCTTCCATGCAATGATCTTGTAAATCTTCATATGAACCTTGGGGGACCCTGGCACAGCTGCTGCTGCTCAAACGTGGGTGCACCACACCGAGTGCCACCTTGGGACACATGCTCAGGAATGCACATACACTGCATGGGGCCCCCAAATAACGCAGAATAAGTCACTATCATCAAGTTGGAGGCTGTTTTGCACCACAGCATATCCCAGAAATGCTGAGATGAGACCAACTGGATTTCAGTGAAGCAAAACTGGCACAGAGCATGGGCCAGGTCTGGACCAGGCCAGGGAGCAGCATGGTCACCCAGGGACTGAGCCCCTCCCAGGGCTGCACACGCAGCACATGAAGAGGCATCTCCTGCTCTGACAGGTGAATTCACCTGAAATGAAGACTTGTAAGAGAAGTGCAGACTATTGCACCCACTCGCTTCCTGAGCAGCCATGGAAGATGAAATCAGCCCCTTGCCATGGTGCGGGACTCTGAAGCCCACTCACCACTGCTCACACACAACTTCACCACTGCAACATTGCCTTTGCGTGACGCAAGCCAGGAGTATTTTCCAGCACAAGATGGAAACACCACACTGTTCTCAACACCCACTGCAACACAGCAGGGATGCCACAGCAGAGCCCACACAGCCACTCCCGGGCATGAATGGACCCAAGGAGTGTTTGCTCCCCACTTAGCACAGCACAAGCACTCAGAACAGCACTGGGCACGTCCCTGATAGATGGCTTATCCCTACTGCAAGTCACACAAAGACTACAACAAAGAAACTGGCATAAAAACCACCTAGTCCTTAAAATAGCAGCAGGTTTCCTAACTCAACCCCAGAGCAGTTCCAAGAATGCCTTGAGTAAGACGCTGCCGATTCACTGCTGGTTCCTGTAACCTCCTCCCTTCCCCCACATTGCACTCAGCAGCATCACTGCCACTTTCAGTTACATGTCCCAGCACAGTGCTGGCACTGCCCAAGCCACAGGCATCAGCGGCTCCTGCACAGGTTCCCCAGCAGAGAGGCAGGTGCTGACACGGGGGGCTTTGGGACACCCCACAAACCACCTGAGGGGCATAGAGACTCATCAAGTTCTGCCATCCCACTGCCACCGCCATGGCGCCCAGAGCTGGGCTCGGGGCAGCACGAGGCTCTGCCCCGCTGCAGGAACATGCCCCTCGCTCCTTTGGAACCATCACGTGGCAGCACGGAGGCTTCAGGGTGTCTCTGGCTTTATGGCCACCTGGCAGGATCTGCTCAAACAGTGACTCACCTTTCCAGAAAGGGGAAGAGCCATTTCCCAGCCACCATTCACGAGCAGTAATACAGGTTTATCTCATGCAAACAGGCACCTGCCTGGCACTGTCACCCCACTTGCATGGAAGGGATCTAATCCTGAAGGATCCTGTGTTACCCCCACCAGCACATACAGCCACACAGCACAAGACAGGTGGATGTGCAGGGAGGCTTCAGGTAGCCTCTCTCATTGCAGGGGTTTGTGTTTCCTGCTCCCACAGTGCTCTGCTCTGAACAAACCCAAGGACAGCCAGAACCCTGGTGGCTGCTGTGCATGAGCACACAAAATGAGGAGCCGGAGGGGTGTCCTATAGGAGACAAAGGGGTGTCTTGTCTAAGCCCAAAAAGGAAATATCAACGTATACTATGTGCTGCTGGGGATCTCGTGTCTTCTTCCAGGAGCCAGGCTCCATGTGCAACTGCCCTCCATCTGTCTCCAAGGTTTCCTCCTTTCCCCTCTTCTGCCCTATTGTCTCTTTCACTCACCCTGCGTGACTCTTGCAGAATGAATCAAACATGTGCCAAGGGGCAGAGCGTGTCAGAGAAAGGAGCCACACGCTGATCCTTGCAGCACTGCACAGTAGCACACACCTCCAACATCCCTCCTGCCAGGCACGGGACCTGCTGAACTTCCTCTCTAGAGAATACCATATACAGAGCCCAGAGCACCTCATCAGAAGGCACAGCTGCCCAAGAAGGGGCTAGCTGCCACAAACACTTTGGTAGCTTGGAAAAGCAGCCCATGCCCAAGCTCAATCCATGCCAAACCACAAAATCCCACTTGGAGTCAGCAATGCCCAGCAAGGGGGGGAACCTATGAGCCACAGATCACTTGAACATGTGCTTCCTGGAAGACAGACCACACAGGACTTCCCAGACAGGCACCTCCTTCAGGGCCTGGACTGAGATAAGGGTTTACTGGACCAGAGTGACTGGTCTGGCTGCAGGAGGGGCACAACACTCCTTAGGAAGGTTTGCAGTTTCAGCACAGAGGCAGCGAGTAACGCCTGTGTGTTTTCTTGACTCAAGGGAAGGCCTGAGCAGGTTTCTCTCCCTGCCACTTCTGAACCTGCTCCAGGCAGCCCTGCAGGAAGCAGGGCCCACAGAGGCATCCCCAGTCATGAACACTTGTCTCTTTAAAGAGAGAACAACTTTGGAAAAGAACAGGCCAGAGTCTGCAATGGGGGCTGCAAATAATGGGGATGTCCCTCAGCAAGACATGGCTGAGGAATGGCTCATGCAAATTACTGCCAGGCTGAGCACTGCTTACAGGAATTGCTGTCCAAGGGGAGCACTGAACCATCACAGGAAGTGACACCGTGACATAGCCCAGAGCTCTGCTTGCAGGAGATCCGAGAAACAGAACATGGCAAAGATGTCTCAGCTCGGCCAAGGGCTGCCTGACCCTGAGACCAAGACATTTTGTGAGGAGTTCCACCGGGGCACCTCCACGTGGGAAGACCCTGAGAACCTCGACAGTTATGAAGTGTCACAGGCATGAGTCTTCTCTAAACCCAAAAGCCCTCCATTAGACTTCCTAAGTTATTCACATCGTTAAAATCTATTGCTGAGCAATCAAATACCTCCTACTGTGTCTGAAGGAGAACGTAAGTCAAGGGCTGCATTTTCTGGAAGGAGACCTTGGAGACACAACCAGCAACAACCAGTCAGAGAAAACACTCATGTTCTGGTCGAGGTGGCACTGAGCTTGTGAAGGCTGTACACATCTACTAAGCAGGACAGAATCTGAGGTGTTGCAGCAGACCATGCTGACAGTATTAATTACCTGTGTTTGTTATTAACTACATTTGTTAAGCAACATGCAGTTCTCAGCAACTTCCCCTTCAGCTCCCAGCAGGCACATGGGTGCAGTTACTCACTGTGCTGCACTTTTCTGTATGCCCTGAACAGAAGCTGGTACAAATTCCTTAACTCCTGCACCATCCCTATAAAACCTGCTGCCAAGAGAACACAGCACCCAGGACCCCTGGGGAGGCAAAAGCAAGGTCTCTTCCTGCTCCTGCTGCAGATCCCACTTTGGGAGCCCCGGCACAGTCACCACTTCTTATGGGTGAAACTGGCTGGAGGGATATACAAGAAACTGCATCGTAGTTACTGTGATCATAAACACATCCAGATGCTTTCCCATCAAGCCTGTCATCATCCCGTGGTTACAGTACTTTACTGTCACCAAGGGACAGTTCCTAGATAATCTCTGGGTCTATATTCGTATCAGAAATCCAGAGGCAGGACATGACTTAGCATGGTTGTGCTCTGCGTGATCCAAACCTCCCAGGTTTACGCAAGCAAGACGTTCAACCCCTGGATGAGTACTTTGGAGGTCAAGTCCAGACCCAGCACCCAGCCATCCCCTCAGCAGTTGCACAATCCACATATGCACAAGCCTCAAACACCTCTGAACAAATCTTCCTGAGGAAGGACATCTTACCTTTGGCATGGAAAGTCCACCCAGCCCTCGAGTACTCCTGCAGCTGGACCCTCTCCTGCTGGTGGAGGTAGCAGACCTCACTGTAGAACTGGTGTTCAATGTAAACGTAGGCAGCAGGGATGGCACCTGCCACCCCTTTGGCACCAAAAAACCCATTCACTTCTGGTGAGGCCAGGAGGATCCGGTACTCAGCCCTCGTGCCCAAGATGAGGTCCATGTACGCTTGGGTCAGGTTGAAGTAGCCAGTGGTGAGGTATATCCTAGCATCCCGATCGGCCTCTGTCAGCAGTGTCTTTGTGACCACCTCATCTATTTGAATCCCAAAAGGTTTCATCTGGATTAAGGGATAGATCCAGGTGTCAGGCTCTGGTTTCAGATCCCTGGAAGCTTGAGAGCCCTTCTGGGATAACAAGGAGCTGCCCTGCTGGTTGCTGTGGAAAGTCTTTGCATGAAGGAGCTCTTGTCGGGTCCTGGCAGAGTTGATCACCTCCATGACCCTCCGATTTGCTATCTCACAGTAAGCCACCTTGTCCCCTGCAGGAAAACCACAGGACACTGGGTTTCAGACCTAAAGGTACAGACCTCCATATCACCTATCATATAGCAGGAAAAGCTACTGATGGGACACTGGCATGAGAGCGAAAAGGAGTTAACACAGAGACCACACAACTTTCTTCCCCATGTCTCAAAACCAGGTGAAAGTTTCACATTATGTACACCCAGAACATCTGGCATTACAGCCACTAGTATCAAAACCAGAAAGAACCTCTCAAGGAATTTAAGTTCTTGTTTAAGGTCATAAGCATCAGAATTACAAACAAGCAATGAGACAGGTACAGGGCCAGTTCTCTCCTCTGCCAGGTGAGCTGGTGACAGCCACTGTGCTAAGAACACCCCAGAAGACCCAGTCTCAAAACTGGAGCAAACCTGATTCCAATAATGGGCGTCACAGAAATGGTACACCCTTGAGCCCGTTACCAATGGTCAGACACCCAGCAACCTGTCAATGGATGGAGTTTAACGTCCACCAACTCCCAACTGTTATCCCCCTCTTCTGCACCATATCCTCCAACAAGGTAAGAGAGCTCCCTCCTACCCTGGTAGGGGTGCACCATCCCCTCCATCATCTGCACTGTATCATCTTGCTGCAGTTGCAGGGACACATCTCCAACTGCATCCACCAGCTCCGTGAAGAAGTCTGCAATCTCAGGAGAGTCCTGCAGGAGAACATAGCGGTCCTGGCGATTGGTGAAGTACAAATCACTCAGGTTTGCACTAGGAGAGAAAAAGAAGAGTTGAATTCCAGAATGGAGTGTAGGCCTGTGATCCTGAACATCCCGGCCCATCACAGATTTCACTCTGAACACAACTTAAGTACAAACTGGCCATTTCCTTTTGCATCTTGAGAAACATCTCTTTTACCCTTCTGAGAAAGGCTCTCTTACACGTAAGAATTTCACGTGGCAGAGCTGCGGTTGCTCTTCCATCTCAGAAGAGCATTACCACAATGACTACAGAAAGGCCAGAGGCAGCTATGATGCTCAGACGGGCTGGCAGCATGCACACCTTGCCTCAACACCTCAGCTAAATGAAGCACGGAAGGGTCTGAAGAGGCAGGACTCACCCGCTGAGGATCACATTATCATCAAAGAGATAGACCTTGATGTGCTGCAGTCCAATGGTCTCATTAAAGCGCTCTGGAATCAGGAGCCTGAGCAGCCCGCGCAAGTTAGGGGTGTGGAAGAGGGACACACGGACTTGCTCAGGAAATCTCTGTAGCAATGGAATCAGCATTGTCCGGGAATTCTTCCGACCTGGGAGACAAGGAGAGTTTCACAGAGGAGATCTCACCAGCCAGAGGATATCTCATGGCACCACAGCTGGTCACAGCATGAGCACCCAGCTCATCTGCTGGCCCTCAACATGTCTCCCTTTTTGTCCTTCCCATTTGATTTCTTTTTCAGTCACTTTCACTTGTACTATGTCAGCTCTGAAACCCACACTCAGACCTGCACCTTCACTGAGAAAGGGCACTGGAAACACTGCTGAGCAGGTCTGACACCTCCCAGGTTTCTTGATCAAGCCACACCTTGCACTAGAAACACTTGCTACAAAGAGGCACCACAAGAGGGTCCAGCAACTTCTGACAGTTCCCACTTTCTTCTAGAAATGAAAACATAAGAGAACATGCTGGACAAGGGCAAGTGCACTGACAAGTGAGCTAAGCAAAAAAACACAAGCTTCACAGAGCAGAGTTCAGCCCTTCTTGCTCCAGCCACCTATTACAGAAGAAAAGCTGCTCAGCTTGAAGATCTTCTGGGCACAAGTAGTTCCTGGTACACAGAAGGACACTTTTGAGAGGTGTATGATTTAAGCAAGTAGGTCCAACTGGCCAAGACAAACCCTCTCTGAAAAAGCAGTCTACGCAGCCTAACTGTTACACTAAGCCTCTGGAGAAAGAATCGTAAGACCTACCCCGAGATCCTCTGGTGTAGTCCAGAAGAATGGAAACTCTGAGATCAGATGATCCCTTTGCTTGGAAGGATTTCTCCAGTGTTTCTTCTAAGCAATCCACCTGCAGAGAGAGATTTCTCTGGTTAGAGCAAGCAAATAAAGCTTTATAAAGAAAGCATGCAGCAGCAGGAGGCTGGTGGCCATGAAAGCTTCCACGCCCTGCTATAAGTCTTTCCCACTCATGCAAATCACTGCTAGTTGAGACTCTGCATCTGTCAGGCTGGCACCCTGCTCTGTCAGCCTAAAGCACTACATGAAAGGGCATCGATTTCGTATATGCACATTCTTGAGCCTCTGAAGAGCAATTAATATTAGCAGAAAAATTCCCACCATCGTTCTCAAAACACAGGATTTGCATTACCAAGGAGAAACCCTGGAGGGACTCACAGAGAGTGCAGAGGCTCTTTGTCACACGCAAACTCACATCTTGTGTACAAGCCCAGACAAAGCCAGGCATAAAGCCCTGGGCAGGCCCTTGTCCACCTTTATCCTGCTGTGATATTTACATTCTAACATGAGAAACCAGCCAAGGTCAGGCTTCTCCCTGAAAGGCTCACAAATAACACTTTTGTCTCCAGGGGAAAGAACAGGAAATGGAAAAGCTAAACAACATGAAGCAAAGCTGACCTCTGCCTTGAATGCAGAGTGCTGCTGCTGCAGCTGCTGCTGCACTTGGGAGGCAGAACACAGCACTACACACATCAACTCTGTGTTCAAGAGAAATGCCCAGCAAAACCCTTTACCCCTGATCCCAGTTCCACAAACCCCCTACGGACACTTACAGTAGCCTCTGACAGGCTGGAAGACTCGGGCTAGTTATCCTGTGAGGGAGTTCAGTAGCTCCACGGCTCTACACTAGGCCTCAAACAGAAACTCCAGGCAAAAACAACCTCCCTTCCAAACTCCTCCCTCTCCACCTCAAGTGCAGCCAGGAACCCCAGGAAACCCTCTGGAGAGGAGAATCCCTGTAGCAAAGTTTTCAGGACATGACAAGCTCACAAACTGCTCCTCACACAGAGCTCTTGCACCACAGGAGCAGGATGCTTGTCACAAAGGCAAACACCTCCCTTCAGTCACTTTCTCCCCTTCCTAAACCCTTTCCACACTCACCAGCTCCTGCTCAAGGAGCCCTGTTCCCAGGTAGAGTGAAGCCATCACCACTCGCCGCTTGGCTGATTTTATCTGTACCTGAAATAGCAGAATGTAAGTTAAGGTTCATCCTTGGTCTCGCAACCACAAGCTCCTGTGATTCAGGGCACAGGAGAGCTGCAACTTGGAACCCCCAACGTACCTTCAAGAGTTCATAGAATTCAGCTGGCGATGAAAGCACCTTGATGTGCGAGCTGGAGATCCCAAACTCTGGAACCAGATTCCCAATCCACTGGAATCTGTGTGCTCCTTCTGGACAGAGGGAACAAGGTGGGGCTGTGATCACAGGAACAGAAGGGGTGAGCAATGGGGCTAGAAGAAGCCATGATGATCTGTGGAGAGAAAGAGGGGGAAATTCTTCACATGGAGCCTTCGCTTCCCACAATCAGCCTTCAAGCAGGGAAAGAGCAATCTGCAACCAGGGCCAGCACAGGAGAGCAAGAACATCCTTCCCCTTCCTTAACCCCTGCGGAACTCTGAAAGCTCCTCAACAAAATGAAAAGATGCCTCAACCCCTCACACGTATCCAAAAAGATCCACACCACACAAAGTGTCTGGCACAAGTCCCAGCAAAAGCAATGAAGTCACAGCACCAGAAGGACCAGGTGACCGAGTGTGCTTGAACAAGCCAAGAACCACAACTGCGGAACACCGGGCAGCCTGTACAAGGATGCTGCCTGCACTCTGTCCAAGGACTAGAGGAGGGTCAAGACTTCTACACACTGCAAAGGAACCATAAGGGAAACAGCAGGAAGCTCATTCTTTAAAAAGGAATTTCAGAACAAATTTGATTCCCCTAAAGTCACTTCGGGAAGAACCCAACTTACTGCCAACAGGCACGCTGGCGGAGGAGGGGGGAAAGAAGCAAATGGCATCTTGCCTTCTCTGGAGGCTTCGTGCATGCAAATTCATCAAGTCACACAACAAGCCCTGGCAGGAGGCTGCCCACATGACAAAGCCACATTTCAGCACAATTAGCAGCAGCAACTCCCATGGGACCCAGGAATCAACGAGCAAGGGACTGAACTACAGACACACTCTGGCCAGCAGATCCTACTGGCAGGAGTGAGACAGACCCACGCTGCTGGTCTCACTCAGACAAAGGCTGGATCCCGCAGGCCAACAGGCAGCCACCATCCCGTGACCCATCCCCATGTGCCTGCCCCATCTCACACCACAAAGAGACTTGATTACGACCTTTACCAGAATTTGTTACAAGGAACTTTTAGGTTTTACCACAACTCAAAGCCCAAATGACCTCAGATTCCAGGAAGATGATTTCACTCTTTTGCTTCACGATAAAACACTGGATCTTCACAAGGTTTCCGAACACCCTTACACAGAAGCCACAGTTGGCAGTTGTGTTTCCTGGAAAATCCACTACTTTGTCACTGACTATTCATCCCACCAGAAATCTGAGTCAATCCCTGCAAGAATTCCTAGGATGGTGGTTTTCAATGGATCGGGTGGACCAGGCTCAGACGTGACACTCACCACGGTACAGTTACCAACAGGCTACTAAAGCAAGGGAAATATTCCACAGAAGAGATTCAAAAAGAGAATCAAAGCAGAAAGAAAACACAATTAAGACTGGTTTCAGTACATAAATGTTTTCTTTATAAACCCACTGGTACACCCTGGCCACTTGCATGTCCAGAAGCCAGTGCTGAGAAGCCACTCTCCAGAAACGATTCCAAGAAGCCATTTCCTGGCAAAGAGCATGAAAAGCATGAGCCGCAGTGGCCATGCATAGTCTGTGCTCTGAGCAGCAGCTCCACAGAGAGCCCCTTCCTGGCTGCTGTGGGTAGAACCCATCAGTGCCACCAGCCCCGTTCGTTTTGAGCCTCCAGATTAACCGACACACATATGATCCCCACTAACTCTGCACTTGGGAGTTTTACTGCCTACACAACTTACAGCGCCTACTTTTTGATCCTTTAATCCCACACTGACATTTCAGACCTTATTCAGTGCTGAAGTCCTGAGGCTTTTATAATTAACCCAGAAATCAGTATTTTGCTGCAGCCAACAGTGACAATGGCACAGCAACCACCTTCCAAAGCGGCAGCTTCTACCCACCCATCACTGAACTCGTGACTACCCGAGCACCGCCGGATCCTTCAGCTGAACACACCCCGCAGGAACCCTGTAACACGATGAAGAAATCACCAAAATTCCACACTTCAACAAACCAGCTTTCAGAGAAACAGAAATGGGGGCGGGGGGAGCCCTTCCCACGTACTCCCCACCACCGAGGTAACTGGGAAGGGAAAACGGAACTACGAGGAACCACCTCAAGTCTTTTCTGTGTCAAAGCTGACCCTAAATATAAACGTGGGATTTTTTGTGTGTGCTCTATTTTTAAAAGTTGTGGTTTTGGTTCTGAGACTCAGGATGGAGCTGAAACACTCCTCCAGTGCAAAACCTCATCTGCAGCACCAGTGGTGAAGTGAAACTGCAGGATTCGGTCCTTTCACCACACAGACGTCACTGCACCGGGGAACCTGCAGACTGCGTGTCTGAGCTCAGATGTCTCATTCCAGGGCTCAGGCCAGGAACTGATCTACGTTACAAACACTCATGAAACCAGAAGAGAAGTTTGGAAAGAATTTCCTTAACAAGAACTTCCAGCAGTACACGAGCTTTGAGGCAGCAGCGAGGAGCAGAGAGCAGCAGCATGAAGGCATGCTGCCCTGCGAGAGGCTGTCCCTGCAGAATGGGTTTAACTCATACACACGATTGCATCAGGCACTGCACTGCCCTAACCAAAGCACGTAACGTCCCTCCAGCACTCTCTTACCAGTCCAGTGCTACGCCATGCCTGAAGACTGGGGGAAAAGGCTGGTTTCTGAGCATTAAAGACTCCAAAGCATTTAGTTTGATCACTTCTGAACCCAGCACGTGCAATCCCCTCTGGGTATTTAATGTTTTGCTTTCAGCATAACCCGCGCTGAGCCCCACAGAAAGAGGCACAAAACAGAGGCAGCGGCCAACAGAAGGAGAAGAGAAGCAGTTCAGGGGAGATCCGTTTGGAATGATGCTGAGAACACCCCGTGCGTGTTTGACAGTTCACCTGCCGCAGCACAACGCTGCACGGGGAGCGCGGCCCCGGCTCCCTTCACCTCTCGTTTCCATCACCTCTCAGGCGCAGCCGCAGAGCAGCCGGGCCCAGCCCTGCTCTCGCCTCTCTCCCGGAGGCAGACGGGGGAGATCTCACCTTCCACGGGCGAACCCCGATCCGGGCACAGCCAAACCCGGGCGGTCCCGTGGCGGAGGCTGGGCAGCGCTTCTGAGAGCCGCGGGGCAACTGAGGCCGCTGCAAGCGAGCGGGGAGCGAAGAAAGCAGCGGCAGGAACGGAACGGGCCCGGCCCGGCAGTGACAGGAGAGGCGGCGGGTGCGGCGCAACGCTCCCGCCAGCGGCTCCCGGGGAGCGCAGAACCGGAGCCGGCGGCGCTGAGCGCGGTCCTTACCTGCGGGCGCGGCGGTCACGGCCCCGGGACAGTCGGTCCGAGAGGCGGCCGAGCAGCGCGGCCAGGCCCAGGCGGCCCCGCGGCAGCCAGGCCGAGAGCCGCC
>JASSUY010033340.1:0-13414 GCA_032466535.1 Forpus xanthops
CCCGGTGCTCGGCCCGGTGCTCGGCTCGCTGCTGCCCGGCCCGGTGCGGCGGGGCAGGATGCGAGCTCCTCGGCGGAGGTCAGGAACAAGTCCGTGCGTGCGTGTCATCCGTGGATGCTTGTGTTCGTGAGTGATGCGGGTCGGTCAGGATGTCCGTGTATCGGGACACCCGTGGGGGCTGCGTGTATCCACGCTTGGCTGCGGCGATACCTCAGCAGGTCGAGGTCCAATTACTAACTGGCATCGGTGTGACTGGGATGCGGCCGAGATGCCGGTCTGCTGTCTCGGGGCTGTGTGGGGCCGGATGCTCCCCATCCCAAGCCTCAAACCCCTTAGGCCGTGGGTGTTCTCTGCCTGCTGCCGTGGTTCCACGCATTGGGGTTGTGGGACACTCTGCTCCCAACCAGGCTGTCGGCTGGCTGGGCCCTGCGCTGGGCAGGGAAGGGGTCTGGAATGCCTGGTTCAGCACCGGGGGTGCACGGGTGCTCGCTGCCCTGTGCTGTGAGGACCTGGGGTGCCAGGGCAGTGTGGGCTGTGCCAAGCTGGAGCTGTAGGGTCCTGTAGGGCCGGGCCAGCACCGGCACCACCACCACCACTGGGCTCTCCTCAGGATGCCAGACAGGTCGAGTTTGATGAAAGGTGCTGGGCCAAGAAAGGCCCTGAGGAAAGGGCTGTGATTAGAGGTGCTGGCACAGGGAGCTTGGTTTGTCCCATCTCCCAGCCCGGCTTGCATCCCTCCTGCTTTCTCTGGCTCTGCCCATCCCAAATTCCACCCCGAGCTGACAGCCAGACCGTTTGTCCCGGCTCCTGGCCAGGGCTGCTGGGTCCCAGAGCCCTGCTTGTGTTCGTGAGTGATGCGGGTCGGTCAGGATGTCCGTGTATCGGGACACAAGCCGTCCTTGCCAAGAGTGTGGTTAATGCCGGCCTCCCCCCGTCCTGCCCTGCTCAATGGGGACCTTGTTGACGTGCCCCGAGTGCAGGCAGTCATTGAGCGGCAGAGCCGTGTGCCGTGTGCCGTGCACACACGCCAGGCACAGAGGCAGCTGTCACGATCTTGATCAGCTGTCTCCTGCTCCACCTCCCCTCTGGGGGACCCAGCCCCTGCTGAAGCATTTTTGCCACCTAGTCAGCAGGGAGCTGGGATGTGCCACTCTCATAGCCCAGCCGCAGCACGGAGCCACCATGCTCGCCTTGGCCTTGCCTAGCCCTCACCGCAGTCCCTCTGCCAGCTTGGAGATAGCTGCAGGCACCTAGAGTGGCTGTGGCTGAGCACGGAGTTGAGGGCTGACGTCCATCCCTCCATTTATCCCTCTATCCATCTGTCTGTCTGTGGAAGGTGAACCACCAGCAGCAGGAGGTGAGTCGCTGTTGGTGCACTGAGCGGTACCCGGTGCTTTGTGAATGCTCTGCCATAGGGCAGCAACCAACCCTACACAGTACCACTGCATTATCCCCTCTCTCCGGTGGCACCCTGAGGTGCTGCTGGGGGCCCTGTTGTAATGGCATGGAGATGTTGTGAGTCAGTGGTTGCTCTGAGTCAGGGCCGTGGGGCACCCCTCGTGCCAGGGCTCCAAGGCACATGGGGGTGGGAAATGCTGCCTGGCAGATGAGGGCCCAGGGGCTGTGTCCCCCCCAGCTCCGTGCTGTTCTGGTGGCACTGCTCTGCACTCCAGGGCAGCATGGCTGGCATGAAAGGGCTCTTGTCCCCCTGCAGCACCAGCAGCACCGCGGCAGCCTCCCGTTCACAGCAAACAAACTCCCACTGTTAGTCACATTGACGGGGAGGGGGGAGCCCCCATCCACAGACAGCCATGGCTGTGGCAGAGCTCGGGGCTCCTCTCGCCCAGCATCCCCAATGGCTCAGCATGGGGCATCCACTGCTGCTGTTGGGAGATGCTGACTGGGTGGCTGGGCTGCAGGAAAGTGGGTGCTCTGCTAGTTCACACCAGAGCCTGTGGCCAGTCATGACATCGAGCTAGGCCTTGGTGTTGGAGGAGTTGGTTGCTGTTTTGTTTGAGCATCACCTTCTTCAGGTGTTGTATCTCCTCAGGTGTTGCACCTCCTTCAGTAATGCACCCCCTCAGGTATTGCACCTCCTTGGTATTGTACTGTCTTATGAGTATTGTGCTTCTGGGTATTGCATCTCCTCGGGTGTCAGGCATTTGGCTGTCATGCCTCCTTGATTGTTGCGTCTCCAGGTATTATGCTTCTGGGTGTCATGCCTCCTTGGATGTAATATCACTGGATATTGTGCTGCTTTGGGTATTTTCCCTCCTGGGATATCAAGCCTTGCGATATTGTTTCACTGGGTACTGTGCTTCCTTGAGTACTGTGCATCTTTGTGCATCTTAAGTCTGGGGATCACGGCTCTAGAGATCATGCCTTCTTGGATACGGCACATCTGGGTATTGAGTGTCCTCAAGCGTCAAGCTTCTGGTTATTATACCTCTGTGTGCCTTTGTATATTATGCCTTTGTATATTATGCCTCTGTGTACTGGACCTCTGAATACTGTGCCTGTGGGTACTTCCCCGTTGGGTACCATCCTTCCGGGCAATGTGCTTCTGGGCGTCGTGCTGGTTATGGTGCCTGCAGGGCCATGCCTGGCCAGTGCTGCTTTGTTTAAAGCCATTGTGCCTCAGTTTCCCCTTGCAATGGGTTGTTGCTTCAGTGGACACGACACCTTGTAGCTGCCTCCTCTTGCTCCCTCCCAGGCTGAGAGTGCTGTGTCCCTTGCCCACAGAGTGCTAGTGTGGCATGCCTGGCACTGGGAATGTGCCTAGGACCCCTATTATGGGCTGTGTGCATGAATGTGCTGGCTCAAACTGTCCACTGGGGCTCAGCCTCATGAATATGGGCAGGGCACTGTACCCACCATGGTGCTGGGGGCCCTTTGGCTTATGGGACCCCACCAAAAAACTGTCATGCTGAGATTAGAAAAAAACAGTCTGATTCTTAAGTGGTTTTTTGTTTTTTTTTTTTTGTTTTTGTTTTTTTTTTTTTAAAGGACTTTATTTTTCTTTTAAATTGTTATTTGTGGTTTGGATTTTTTTTTCCTCTGTTTCTTTAAAGTCATGAAATGACTCATGCTTCCCAGTCGAAATTAAACCTGATTGCAGCTGCGGTGGGGAGCTGGTGAGCTGTGATAGCATGGAGCCCCTTGGAGAGCAGCCAGGCAGCCTTAGGCAGCTTTAAGCAGCCCCTGCTTGCTGCCAGCACCAGGATCCCCTCCCTTGGTTCCCGGGAGGCTGCTGCAGAGGCTCAGATGGCCCTGCCAGAGCTGCTAATGGGGCCAAAGTGCTCCTAGGGGGGCACCACCATCTGCACGGACCTCAGGGCCTTGTGCATTAACACTTAGAGAGGATGCCTCGCAGCTGCAGGGACACCCGTGTGGCTCTGTGCACACATGCACAGGCACGCACCCCTGTCCCCCCCATGCACCTTTATGGATGCACAGGGGTTATGCCTTGCCTAGAGTTCACCTCGCACCCCAGAAACGCTTTTGCATTACTGTGAAGTTTTGATGTCAGGAGCTCACCTCCGCTGACACCCCAGTGCCCACCACCCACCTTGCAAAGCCCCTAGGGTAGGGGAGGCACAGCAGCCTCCTTCCCCTACAGAGCCTTGGTAAAATCCCCTCCCTCCAATCCTCCTTGGCCCCTCTGGCACAACAGCTGAGTGGTGCATGGGGGGCCCTGGGGGCTGGACCCCTGATGCTGGGTGTGACATTGCCATATGCTCCTCTCTGCAGGGATCCCTGCAGCTGTGACAGGCCAGCCATGCTCCCAGGAGCCAGCCGCGGGGCGGGTAAGACACCCCAAGAGTCCCCACCGTACCCCACTCTCCCAGGCCCTGCTGAGGGTGATGCTCCAGCACCCCGGCAGCATCCAACACCCCAAGGGACAGCCAGCATCTCGCTGAGCCCTGAGGCGTCCCCTCGTCCCTCACGGTGGCATCTCAGAGGCAGGTGGTGTGTGGAGCAGCCGCCTTGCTGGTCTAACTGCTGCTCGCCCTCGCTCCCTCCCAGCTCCCCAAGACGGGCCGTGGGGTGAGGGCGAAGAGGACACTGCGCCAGCTGAGCCGGGAGGGATCCATGGCCCCCCGGGTGCTCAGCCCCAGCCTGGCCCTTTGGTGCAAACGTGTCTCCTCCGGGACCTGGAGATGGGTCCCCTCGCCCAGACGCAGACCCTGCGAGACTTTGAGCAGGTGAGACCGCGGGGTGCCGGGACCCCCCAACACTGCCAGGCGCTTGCGATACATGCTGGGCGCACCGGTGGGGTGCGGAGGGCGGGAGGGGGCCGGCAGAGGGGTCATTGCCACCGGCCGCCACGTCCCCCCAGGGCCGCCCCCAGGCCGAGGAGCGCGGGGGCCGCCGGGGCTCGGGTTTCACCGCCCGTCCCCGTCGCGACCCGTCCCGCTCCGGCGGTTCCTCAAATAGCTCCGGGAGGCGAAAAAAAGCCCATGAGCGGACCGGAGCTGGGGCCGGCGGTGGGAGCTGCGGGCGGGCACGGCCTCGGGCTGCGTCCCCGCGGCGCCATGTGAGGGGTGCCGGAATGCCCCCCCCATGGAGCGGCCATGGCTAACGGGTACCGCACGCTCTCCCAGCACCTCAACGACCTTAAGAAGGAGAATTTCAGCCTCAAGCTGCGCATCTACTTCCTGGAGGAGCGCGTCCAACAGAAGGGCGAGGAAAGCCGGGACGATGTCTACCGGCGGGTGAGCGCCGGGGACGGACGCTCGGCGGGGGGTTCCCTCCCAGCGCTCTTGCTTTGCCGAGAGGGAGTGGGGCCAGGAGAGTGCAGCTCTGCCGGCAGTGGGAATGCCGGGGGGACACTGGGCACAGTGCTGGGGTGAGGGAGCTGCTGTGTGGGAGTTTGCCTCTTGCCTTTGACAGGAGCACAGAGAGGACACGGGAGGGTTCCCCCCAGCCCGGTGGGGTGCCCAGGGTAGGTGGTGGTGCCAGTTTGGGTGCAGACATGGAACAGGTAGACCCCACGGTACACAGGTGGGTTAAAATACCACATGTTCCACTCAGTGCCGGGAGCACCTGAAGCTTTACCATGGGATGGGAGACCTCCTTGCCACCTCTGATGTATTGGCATGGGCATGGACACGGGCATGTGGGGGTGTCCAGGCAAGCATGGGGGCATCCTACCCACCTCCCTCCCACCCTGCAGAACATTGAGCTGAAGGTGGAGGTGGAGAGCCTGAAGCGAGAGCTGCAAGAGAAACAACAAGCCCTCAACAACACATGGTGAGTGTGTCCAGCCAAGCCACTCACCCTGGGGTGGGCACAGCACCCACCTGCTGTCAGCAGTGCTTGTGTGGATATGGGGTACAGGGGTTGTCTGCCTGCATCCTGGCTGCAGTGGACGTGGAGGGGTTTGCAGTGGGAGCAGACGCCCGCAGGGCTCCTCTTACAGCCCTGGTGCCAGCCAAAAATAAATGGCAGCACCTGTGCGGTGTGGGAGAGCAGTGCTATACCCAGGGGCCACGGTATGGGTGTCCCACAGCAGGGCATAGCTGGAAAGGGGGGCCAGGGACATGGCATCTGGGGAACCTCTGGTTTTGGGAGTGTGAGAGAACTGCTTTGGTGGTTCAGAGCCTGAGCATGATCTTGTGCCACTGGAGGAGCAGTGCCTCAGAGCAGCACTGGAAGGTTATAGTATGCCCTGCCAAGGAGTCCTGCAGAAACAGCACCCACAGCATGGGGGAAGCTGGGCTGCTGGCACTCAGGGTGGCATGGCTCATCATATGCCATACCATGCCGTAGCATGCTGTGCCATATCATGAAGTGCTGTGCCACATCATGTGAGATGCCATGTCATACCATGCTGTACCACTTTGTTCTGTGCCGTCCTGTGCCATGCCACGACACCAAGCCATTCTGTGCCTGGCAGGGTGGCTGCAGAGAACCAGACGACCCGCAGCCAGGCAGCACTCCAGCAGCAGTATGAGGAGCAGCAGCGGGAGTCGGAGCATGTCTATGAGCTCCTGGAGAACAAGATCCAGCTCCTGCAAGAGGTGAGCCCAGGGATTGTAAGGGCTGGGGGGAGGACAGGGGCCAGTGCTTCTGGGCTCACTTCACTACCATGCAGGAGGCCAGACTGGCACGGAGTGAGGCTGAGCAGGCCACGGCACTGGCCAGAGCAGAGGCAGAGCGGTGCCAGGAGCTGGCAGGGAAGCTGAAGGAAGCTGTGAGAACAAAGGAGGATGACAGGAGCAATGATGGCTGCAATGCCATTGCCCAGAGGTGGGTGTCCAGGACCCATCCCCTCTATGCTGGCAGCCTGTGCTCTGTGCCCAGCCTTGGGAACTACGAAGAGGTTGCTGTTGTGTGGGGCTGGAGAGCTGTGGGCATCTTGGGAGAGTTGTGTGGCCATCCCAAGGGGAGAGAGGGCCATGGGGAAGGGGGAGCAGCCCCAAGGGTGCTCTGCTTTGCCCAAGAGATTCCAACCCCTAGCTGTTTCCAGTGCCATCCTGTGGCCATCCCAGTCCCTGAGCATCCCCTACCCTTCCATCCCTTTCAGGAGGATCGAAGAGCTGACCCAAGAGCTGGCTGCCACCAACCAGCTCGTGGAAATGCTATCAGTTGAGAAGCAGGACCTGCAGCAGTGCCTGGAGGAGCCCCCGGCCATGATGGGGAAGGTCGGTGGCCAAAGCATGGGGGGGACCCCAGTTTGGCGTCCTGGAGAGGAGTGCACTCTCCCAGGGCTCGGCTGGCAGTTGTCATACTGTCCCTTTCTGGGGCTGTGGTCAGGGCTGTGCCATGTCCAGCCCGGCAGCATCGGGTGTTTGTACAGCTGTGCTGTGGTGCTAGGGCAGTGGGCCAGGAGGACCTGGTGTGTGGTGTTGGGGGAGAGACCATCCCCTGGAGTCCTTCGGCGGGTGTTGGTGCTGCCTGCGCCTGTCTGCCATTTAAATCCCAGGTCTTAAAATACCCTCAGCAGCCCGGCACGGTGCCAGGCAGGATGTGGGGGCTGTAAGGGGTCAGAGCAGCATGTTCCTGGCAGCCGCACAGCGCTGTCCCCAGCAGCCATGGCACACCAGTGCGTGAGCTGCCCGCACAGTGGTCCTGCCAGTGGTGTGTGTGCGCTGCATGGCACGGGGCGCCGTGCAGGTACTGGTGCATGGGTGTGACACGTCTGCTGTGCTGCCTGATGGGGCTGGGTGTTGGCACTGGCAATGGGACTGGAACCCGGCACTGACACTCGGATGGGGCTCTGGCGGTGGCACTGGGATAGGCACTGGCAGTGGGTCCCGGCAGTGGCCTTGCACTGTCGCTGTCGCGGTCACTGTCGCCGACCCCAGCAGCGGCAACCCCACGCGTGCCTGGGGCGGGCAGCAGGCAGACACTGCGCATGCGTTAACACCCTGGCTTGCCGCCTACAAATCCCGGCAGGCGCAGCGGCTGCCGCGCACGCGTGGGGCTGTCATCCACCGCCATCTTGAAATCTGAGCCAGAAGTTGGACGTCGCTCTGGCAGGAGCATCGGCGGCTGCGGCGGCGGGGAAGCGGCGGGGCCTGTGGGGCAGGGGCAGAGGGGCAGCCCGCGGTGAGGGGCAGCCCCGGGGAAAGAGGGCAGTGAGGAGAGAGAGGGAGCTACGAGGAGAGGTGGGCAGCGAAGGGAGGGGCAGCCCGAAGAATGGGCAGCGCTGATGTGGCTGAGCTGAGATAGGAACGAGATGTTGCAGGATGGGATTTGTCTGTAGCAGCAGGAGTCTCGGCGTGCTACCCACCCTAAAAGGGGGGGATTGATGGGGTGAGAAAGGAGCTGTACCCTAGGGGATGCACTGAGTGATCAGCAGAGGCCTTAGGAGGGTCTCTTGGGAGCCCCAGAAGTAGGTTTGGTTGCTGGGAAGGAGGGAGAATGAAGGAAACTTGCCGGATCTGTGCCCGAGAGCTGTGCGGCAACCAGCGGCGATGGATCTTCCACACGGCGGCCAAGCTGAACCTCCAGGTGCTGCTCTCCCACGTCCTGGGCCGGGAGCTGTGCCGGGACGGCAGATCCGAGTTCGCTTGCAGCAAGTGTGCCTTCATGCTGGACCGCATCTACAGGTTCGACACCGTCATCGCGCGCATCGAAGCCCTCTCCATTGAGCGTCTGCAGAAACTGCTGCTGGAGAAGGATCGCCTCAAGTTCTGCATCGCAAGCATGTACCGCAAGAACAATGAAGACTCTAGCACAGATGACAGAGCTGGGGATGGGACTGTGGACCTTTCTAGCCTGCCTGATGCGCGGTATGCTGCCCTCCTTCAGGAAGACTTTGCTTATTCTGGGTATGAGTACTGGACAGATCAAGAAGAGCACAGCTTGGAGCCACACAGCTGCCATGCTTCAGAGGGAGCGAGCAACCGCCCGCGGCGCTGCCGTGGCTGTGCCACGCTGCGGGTGGCTGATGCTGACTATGAAGCAATCTGCAAAGTGCCGCGAAAGGTGGCCAGAAGCATCTCCTGCGGGTTGTCCAGCCGGTGGTCAGCCAGCATGGGCAATGAGGAGTCATCTGTGTGTGACGTGGCAGAGTCTGCCAGTGCCAGAGTGCCCGTGGATGGGGAGAGCATGGAGGAAGGCACACCTGCATCCTCTGTCGAGTCCCTCGACACAACCGTGGAGGCAAGCCCTCCACAGCAGAAGGATGAAGATGCAGATAAGGGGATGAAAGGGAATGAGAAGTGTGATGACTTCTCAGATGACCGCATGACCCCAAACTCTTCTCAGAGTGGGAATAGGCTGGAGCTCGCCCTCAGTTTGATCAAGACTTTGGACTACAAACCCCTTCAGAGTCCTCGAGGCAGCAGGCTACCTATTCCTGTGAAATCCAGCTTGTCCTCTGCCAAGCTCAGCCGTGATTTGGCAGATGGCAGTGCTTCTACTGGCTTAGCATGCACTGGATCTGCCTTTCTGAATGCAGACAGAAAATCCTTTTCCAGAGCTCCTTTGGGTGTTTCCCTGGAGATTTCTGAACTGCAGGAGCTGTGGGATGACCTCTGTGAGGATTATATGCCGCTGCGGGTACAGGTAGAGGTCATCGTACTGCTGTTCTATTGAGCAGTGTCTGTGTGGCCTGACACTGAGCCCACTGGGGATTCTTCTGTGCTGAGATAATACAGATAGCCACGTGCAGCTGAACCCAGTGCTAAGAATAGCCAGCTCACTCCTTTTTAGGTGTGCTGCTCTCTCCTCTGTCATTCTCCTGTCATCTGTTTCCTCCTTGTGTTCTGGGAAATTATACTCTCCCCTTTCCCATCAGCTCTTGCTGTCAGTGCCACCTGCTCTAAGGTGGGTCTAAGGTCTTTGCATGCTTTGTCATCTTTCTGCTGCGAAAGCACCAGTTTCATTTCAGCTTTCTCTTTAAGAAGTCAGAGTGACTTTTGCCCACAACCAGGAGTGTTTTAAGCTCCTGGGCATGTGTTTTCCAGCAAATGTGTTTTCTTTGTGCCTGGGTAATGGTTCAGCCTGAGGAGTGCCTGCCTCCAGAGCCCCGTCTCTGCAAATCAGGCCTCCAACCTGCCTAACATGCAGATCCACACAGGGATCTGTGGCATATGCCCTGAGGAAAGGGTGTTTTCCTTGCAGGTGGATTTATGCCAGAGGATTCGTGCCAGTCTGATAATGACTTTAGGGTTGGTATTCTAGATAATGGGTTTATTTTCTCATCCTTTGAAAAGACTCATCAGTTGGTGGCAGGTGTTGCTGAGAGGCGATGAAAGCTCATGCTTCCAAGGAACTTCCTGGTGCTGTTATCCACCTTAATGGTAGTCCTTGATGCAACTCCAGATAGCCTCTGCTTTGCTGGCTTTAATGAAATTTTCATTAGTATACAGTCAAAAAGCTGAGATTGTAACTCCTTTTACCACTTTCCTTAATGAATAGAAGGCCTTAGTCAGCTTCAATTCAGGAATATCCATGTCAGCCTAATTGCATTCCCATTAACAGCCTTAGTGCTGTCTAATGCTGTAGGTAGCCTGGGGGATTAGAAAAATGCTTGTTTATTGCTATGGCAACTGTGGCTGTACTGAATCATGTTTCCTATTCAGCCAGTGCTGCTTGCTGTCCTGTCTGCCCGGGCGTTTCCCAGAACTGTGTGCTATTTCCACAAGCCTGCTCAAGAAATGATGCTGGGAGGCAATGTAGAAAACCTCATTTTCAGCTGGTGCACAAAGGCATGGTGCTGGCAGGTGGTGGCTGAGGATGCAGAGCAGGGTGTTGGTGCTGCTCCTGTGATCTGTGCCACCTGCTACTAATTTTCACTGCTGGGGATATATTTACAGCATAAAAATAGGCTTTCTCCTGCCAGCATGGTGCAGGCAGCATGGCGCGTTCATGGCTTAGCTCTGTGTAATGCACTGCCATCCTCATGTGGGGATGGTGATGGGGGAGTTTCTGCAGTCTCTAGCCTCTGCTGTCTGACCATCCATGCCATGAATTCATCCTGCAGGATTTTTTACTGCCTACTCCTTGCTGTGGCAGCAGCATTTGTGGTCTTCAGTGCGGGTTTTGGCTGAAGGGGAAAAGGGCTTAATACTTTGGATGGCTTTAACAGCAAAAGGAAGAAATCAGATGCAGCTACTAGACTAAATAGTTCTTGTCTAAATGATTCTTCTTTCTCTTTGTACAAACAACATTTTCTAAAAGTCGGGTCCTGCTGTCCAGTGATAGATATGCATCAATGCCTTTCTAATAATGCGAAAGGGATATATAGGACCACAGTTCCCTTATTACTTTTGAGAAACTGCAGTTCCTTAATCTTACTGCTGTAAGCTACAATGACTGAGAGCAACTTGGTGTCAGGGAATCCGATCTTGTAGGTACTGTCATCTCAGGCATTTTCTTGAACCAACAGTTCTTCCCTGTGGCCACTGCAGCTGCAGGAACATGCCACCAGACCAAAGCTCTCTCAGGTATACTGTTGTCTGTGATGCCTCCCTCCCTGCCAACATGGCATTGCTGCACTGACAGCCAGTCTTTTACCCACTGTTCTGGGTAAATGAGAGTTTGGCAAGCTTAGATAATGCCATGAATATTATTTTTTAAGGAGGTGTTCTGTGTAGGTTAGTGTGTGCTGGCATCACTGGAGCTGTGCTGAGACCTTTCCAGTAAAATGCTGATGTAGGAAAAACCGCTGGGGAGCCGTGCTCCTGACATGGCTGCAGGGAAGCAAAGGGAGGCAGCTTGTGCTTTAGAACTTTGGAGCTGGCTCTGCCTTTCTTTTCTTTGCCCTTAGTTTTTTTTGCAGCCTTTCTGCTTATTTTTCTTTGGAATGTGCAAATTGTGAGGAAAGGTGTATTTTCCTTTCTTGTTTTTTCCTTTCTTGTTTATTCTGTTTTCTTTTTACCAACCAGAGTCTAGCAGGTCTCCCTGTCTCATCCAGAGCCTCCTGGGTGGGCATATTTGGAATTACCTGCTGTGATTGTTCAGGTTTTCACTAAAATCTTAGCATCAGGGTAAAGGGAAGCATTGCTTCTGCATGAGAGGCTGTGCACAAGCCTGGGTGAGTTCCCCTGTGCTGCCTTTCCCAAAGACAGTGTTTCTGTGGCTGCTGAGGATGAGGATTCAGTCTGATGGGGCTAATCAGAGCTGGCTGTTGTTCTCCCTGTGCTCTGCTGCCTGGAGCTGGTGCTCCTGTGTGAGCTCTGAAAAGCTCTACTGTGTTCTCATAGCCTCTGCACTGCAGACCTATGTTTGCTAGGGTTCCCACTTACAGGAGACACCAGTATAATCGATCAGTTGATCTTGTGTTGCTGATGATATTTGGCAATATTGAGCCCTGTGAGAGCTGGGATGGGTGGCTGGGTCTGGATGCTGCTTTAAGGAGTTAACAGCAGGAGGGAGCAAAATAGTAAGAGAGGATGACAAGGGATTAGTGTGTGCTCAGCCAGCAGGGTCTGGCAGGCCACGCATCAGGAAGTAAGCTGCTTCCATTCCCAATAAATGGGTATGTATCATGAAACAAACCTCAGCTGTGGCGCTGAAATGGCTATGGTTTGTGGAGCTGTAGGGAATTGCCCTTGGTATGAGTGCTGCTTCCAGTTGCATGGGGAGATGCAGAGGGCCCAGCCTTCCACCCAGGTGAAGGGAGGCATGGGCATCATGATGTTTTGGAGGCATTCAGAAAAGCACAGGAGGGTCTGTGAAGGTTGGTAGCTGAACAACAGAAGCCAGTGCAAGAATTGAGCAATTTCTTGCTCTTTTTCCTTTCAGAATTTGCAGGATGAACGTCAGCAGCTGGCTCCAGGTGACCCTGCAGCAGGGGAGCACGTATCCCACCTGCAAGCTGCAGAGCTGCAGGGCAAGATCCAGCAGGTTGAAGCTGCCAACAAGGTATTTCTTCATGAACAGCAAATTAAGTGCCTAGTGAATCTGTTGTACTTAGTATTGGAGGGTGCCTCCTAGCCTGGCCAGAGGCAGGCATCTGCACCTCTGTTACAGCCAGGGTGTGTGCTGACACGTGATTCTCAGTGTTGTCTGAATGCTTCAATTAAGGGCGTTTACCTTTTTTCTGCAGCTTGGCTGTGTAAATTTTCCATGTTTGTTTTTGCAAACCATTATTTTGGTGGAACTTTCCACTTGCTTGATGGGCCTTCTGAAGGAGAGATACATACAGTTATTTCTCTGCCTCTTAGATTTGCACAGATTGAGCCTGGTGCAGGAGAGAAGGGCCCCTGCCTTTTGAGACAGCTGCTGCCTTTTTTTAAGGAGTAAGGGAGATCAATGTAGGGAGAGGGGCGTGTTTTCATTTTGATTTAAAGGCTTTATTGGGGCAGAAACATGAGTCTGAGTTGTCTTGAGGCAAATCAGATTTAACATGTGTTACAAGGCATAGATGTTCTTAGTTATGCTCTTAAACTCTAAGGGAAGTTATACCTAAACAGAGGGGTTAAATGGGAAATAAAAACATTGGGGTGGGATTTTTATTTAAATCTGGAGATGGCTGTAAGCTGTTGGAGCCATCTGGACCACAATGGTTGACAGGGAAATAGAAGCTCAAGACCCAGTAAATGCAGTTGGGAGTGTTTAAGCAGGTTAGTGGGAGTGTCTTGTAGAGAAGAGATGACAGGACAGGTGTGTAAATTAATAAGCTACAAGAGGAAATCATGTAGCAGCACCAACTGCTTAAGAAATTGGGGCTTGAGTAACTTGTGAGGAGGATGTGTTATCTTGTAAGATAAAAAACAGATTTAGAAATGCTGACTAGGAGTTGTTTAAATGCACAATATATGCTGCTTCATAGAATCATAGAATACTTAGGGTTGGAAAGGACCTTAAGATCATCTAATTCTGACCCCCCTGCTATGGGCAGGGACACCTCCCACTAAACCATGCCACCCAAGGCTATATCCAGCCCAGCCTTGAACACTGCCAGTGATGGAGCATTCACAACTTCCCTGGGCAACCCATTCCAGTGCCTCACCAC
>JASSUY010033341.1:0-12307 GCA_032466535.1 Forpus xanthops
CAAGCCAAAAATCCAAAACACAGTGCCCACCAGCTACTGCTTAAAGAAAAATGACTGCTGCTGCTGAACCCATGACACTCTCTTAATATCCTTTCTTTGCTATAGCTTCAGTGGAAAAAAAAAAAAAAAAAAAAACCAACACTCAGGTGGTTTTGACTCAATCAAAAATCTTCCAAAATCATAGCTTCTTGACCTTCTTGAAATATTTAGGAGCCCAAAGTTTCATAAGATGAATATTTTTCTACCCTGGGGTCTCTGAATATACAGGAGCAGGTACTTTGTTATCTGTCATCTTGACCTACCAGGGACAGATGGAAGGACAGTAACACTGAACCCACTGCAGAAGATCTTCTGAGTAGAATCAATAATTTTTTGAAAAGAAGGAGGAAATAATGCTCAAAGCTGAATTGATTTTATATGGGGACTGAAAATGCAAGATAGGGGGTTTGACATAGAAAAGAACTGGAAATGTTTTAAAACAACCATATCATTTTTGGTAGTATGAGCTGATATCTTTTTTTGCTGTGCAGTCTAAGAGTCCATGTGATGAAAAGTAGCACATTTTTCTGGTACTTAGCTTTCTTAATTATGGAATTAAGCACAGAAAAATGCTATTCTCTTTTAAAGTAGGTCTCTAAAGATACAGAATGCTTTGGTCCTCCCAAGAAAGCCTGAGAACTGTGATACGTACCCCCTGGGTGTGCTCGCTGAGAGCCTATATTTTTTTACAAAGCTCCTGCAGCTTCTAGGCTATCAGTTTACTTACTGTCTTCAAGGCAAATACTGGCTAGCCTGGGGTCTGGATGGGCTGTATCCCCCATATTACTATTAGGGTTTCAGTAAATTAATCATCTGAGGATCATCTCACTTTTTGTTGTCATCATTTGCTAATGAAAACATTCTGTAGAAAACAAAAAACAAAAAACAAAAACAAAACAAACAAACAAAAAAAAAAAAAAACAAAAAAAAAAAACAACCAACCAACCAAAAATCCTCCATGTGCTTTTGTAATCATCTAGCTGTTGCCCGCACTACTACCAGTGCTCCTGGCAGTCGAAGAATGTTCAATTCTGAAGCTCTACAGAAATATTTTGAAGAGCGAACCAGTCTCAGATATTATGGTTCCCTGATTAAAAGCATGGGACAACAAGTCTTTAAAGAAAAATCATCCCTCTTCAGGGAGAGAAGAAAACCGCTTGCTGTCTCTGTATCTCTTTCTGACTTCTGTTCTAGTGGGCAGAGACTTGTGACTTTTGTGATTAGCAAGCAACAGTTTTAAATTATCTCAGTTACCATCAGAATTGTTTCAATGGAAGTAAGCTAATGGGAAGTCATGACTGACTAAAAAACATGAAAAGTAGTCTGTAAATCAGTGAAATAAAGACAGATTCTAAAGAGTGGGAATTCTCCAGATGATGGAAAATTGCTGCCACTTTAGCAAGAAACATGCTAAGGTCTCTGTTTCCGCCTCCTGAAAATCATATGAAAGTTATTGCCATTTAAGGGAATTTAACAATTATTTTTATTTTTTTTTTAGTCAATAATCATCAAATTCTCAGTTGCTTTAGTAACAGGGAAACGCAGAACTCTTGGGTTAACACACTGAGACTTGAGAGAAACTTAAATGTTGCCAAAAGTGTGAACAGATCAAGTGGAAGGACAGAATACTGTGGAGAAAAATGAAGCTGTTTTTTGGAAATTGAGTGTATTTGCTCCAGCATAATTAAGGTTAAAAGGATAATTCTGTTGTCTTTTAAATGCATCAAGGAGAAAAAAGTTAAAAAGAAAAAAAAAAGTTTTTAAGATATAAAGTGACCTTACATGAAGAACAAGTGCAGAGTATATATGCAGTATCAGTCTGTGATGCTATGGCCACTCAAATAGCAGAAGCAACATAGAATAAAAAAATTAGAGGAAAATTTCTAGGGGTTAAGGCAGTGAGGCCCCACACAGCCTCACAGAAATCCTTCCCATGCTTGTTTGTTTTTTTTTTTTATGCACTCCACCATATTATCAAGCAAAAGGAGAAATTCTTTTAACTCTGGGTGCTAACTACTGGCTTGAGGTGTCTTTCCCAAACAGCTTTTACAAGAAAAAGTTGTTGGGATGGGTTTTGTTTGTTTTGGTGTTGGTGGCGGGTTTTTTTATCAGGCAAGTATGCTGTTAGTTTTTGTATAGATTTGCTCAAGACACATGTATCTTCAGAGAAGCTCTTATTTCTGCAGACTTCATGTCTGACAATAACTCAAGTGTCTGGACTGAGACAGAGGTTCTGAAATGTCCTGTAAACTCTCTCTAAAGTTGTAGGTGTGATACGGTGAGCAATGGTGTCTGTGGAGGGCCATCAAGAAAGTGAAATTGGTGGACATGAATAGTGGTTAAAGCTGGAAGGTTATGGCGCTATTACAGAAGTTACTGACATGATAAGGATTGTGCCTGAATAATTCCTTTTAAGGAATGAAAATTCCTTTTAAGGAATGAAGCTTCTGAATTGCACTTAGGTCAGTGACAGATCATATGGGAGCATTATTTTTCATTTAATGATATCAGCAAAATACTAAGTGATACAAAAAAATCCCTGGCTCTTTTAGGCTCAGTGGACCCACTTGCTCACATTTGTGTAAAATTTATTTTCATTTTTAAATGGCAGACTGTGAGGAAAACCGATGATCTTGTAAAACTAGTGATAAATGAAAGATACGGTTGCAAATAGGATGGATTCAGAGACAAGAGAAATTACGGCTGAAATGTGATTTCAGTCATTGGAGTATAGAATGACATGAAATATGAGGGCAAAATCACAAAGAAATCTTAAAACTGTAGCTGTGAAACAAATGCAGACATCCCCCAAGATACTCATATTTGTCCGGCTTCTCTTTGGTAGAATGCCCCATTCGGTATAGATGAATTAAAGTTTACAGTTAACTGATTGTTATGGTTGTTTTGGCGCAATCCACCATTTTCTTTTCTTGATGTCTTGTTACTGAAATGGTTATCTTGATAAAACTCTTTTGCACCTCTATGACATATCAAGACTTTTTCTTCTATTTCATATGCTTTCATCTTTTTCTGAGTGCAGTCAATTTGTGATGAGTAAATCTTGTAATAACTCTGCAAGAAAAAGTTTTCAAGTGGCAGTGTATTCAGCAACATGGAGTTTTTAAGTTCTGGACATATTTTTCCTTTTAAAACTGTTTTCACCATTTGTTGGTGTTGCTTTCTTTTCTTTTAAAAAAATACTTTGCTGCTATGATTCGAAAAGGCACAAATTCGTTTCATTTTTGTACTGAAAAAGCTTTTGGACTGTTGCCAAATTACTGCTGATTATGAGCTGGGCTTTTTCTCCTTGATAGTTTTCACAGGCTGCGTTATTCTGTGCTTGAAGAGTTTGACAGATGTCAGTGGAATAATGCAATTCTTATCACTATGACAGCTAAGAAGCCTTTAGGTTTTGGATTAAAATTACAGTGAAACAGTAAAGCTTTGAGATGAAGCATCAGTGATCACACCGGCTGTTATTAGTAACAATACAAATGGCTACATAACCTTTAAAAACAACCAGATTAAAGTTTCCATTTTACTATTTGTTTTGTGAGTTTAAAGCTTCCAGGATCATGGTGGTGGAAGTGAATAACAGCTTCCCACATACACTCTTGGTACTGAAAAAAGGAGTACAAAGTTTACCTTTTGCATGCAGAAAAATAATCCTATATAGTTGAAAATTATTCTGAAAGGTAATATATTTCTCTGTTAAAGTGGCAGGGATTGTTACATGAAAATTTTGACTCTGCCTTTTCTACCTTTGGTTCATGATTACTTATACACTGAAGGGGCCTTCCTTCTTTCTAAATGGATTCTTACATTCTCCCTTTTTGATCATAAAATTTGAAAATAATATCCACTTTCAGGGCAAAGTTCAGCCTGAGTCATGGCTATAAATGTCATATTCTAAGATTAATATTTAGAATACATATATTCTTTTGTTCTAGAGAAGTAGTTCCCTTTTTATTAATAATGACTTTTGCTTCCTAGTTTTGTTATATTACCCTAAAATATGCATCTTTACCTGACTTTAACATTTAGAAACTAGATGTATTTGTATTTTTGCTCTCATTTCTTGTAGATGGTTGCCTTTTTATTGGTCCTTATTTTTCTGTGGTTATGTCTGAACTACTTTGTTACAATTTTCTGGCACACATTAATAATAAGTATAACTAGCAAATGGAAAAAATGTAGAAAAATTACTGCATTTCAGGACATAGCCATTGTACTATACTATTGCTTACTATTCTTTTTAGCCACTTTTAGGTTGTTAATTGAATGCAAACTTAGTTCTAAAATTAATTAGCATTTCAAAGGAAATATTTGGGGAAGATAAGCTCATATGGGGTTTTAGCAGAATTGCTAGCCACTAGATTTCAAAGCAGCAGGCACACAAAATAGTCATTATTCCTTCAACACTTCTTCCATGCAGCTTCCTACGAATAGAGAATGTAGGAGCATTCCTGTTTGTTTGTAGGGGCCTGCATGGTTTTGGCAAGTGGGAGATAGCAAGGAAACAAGGTTAGCTTCCAGCCTAGCAGGATCATGTACAGGTGCTGTGTCAAAATGAGTAGGAAAGCTCCTCATTTCTCAATGAGGAAATTGGAAAAGGTAAAATTGTGCAGGAACTGCAATATGGGAAACCCTAAATTTAAGTTTTTGAAGGTTAAAACATTTGGGAGCTGAAAATTTTTCTGATTTCTGACCTAGCTAGATTCTTGTATTCTGTGGCCATACCCTGGCATTCATCAGAGAAATTGTACAGTTGGTTTTCCATGTATCAGAAGAATAGATGAACTATATTCTGAATTGGGAGTAAATCCACACCTTCTTCTTCCTGAAAAAAACCTGCTCATTCAAGTTGCTGCATATTTTATATAATGAAGAAACTAAAAACTTTCCAGGATTTTTTTTTTTTAATGCAGTCTTACATGCAGGAACCATGGTATGAAGCAATACATTGGGTTCAAAAATGGTGAAGTTTGCAAGCAATTTTCTTGTTTAAATTTTAAATGTACCTTTAAAAAAACGATGTTAACAAGCACTCTGGTGTTTGCAGAACAGGTCATAGTAAGTATTGTTCATTGTACTAAGCGAAGTAACTTCTTACTTGCTTTCAACAATATAAAAGGCTTAGGGATTTTTTTAAAGGCTGTAACGTTGTCAGTAGAATTAAGGTTGTTTGAGTATGGTGATTGTAGTGAATTCTTAATAACCACTACATTTGAAATGGTGGTCTGATTGGCCTTTTTTGCCAGATGTAACCAATCAAATTTCATTATCAAAAAGTACAGACAAAACGTAGACTAAATCTTAGCATGCAGGAAGAGAAAGTGAGGAAAATGATCACGGTCAGTATATATTTATGGTAAAAAATAAGGCTGGAAGTAGTCATGGGAAGCCTCTCTGTCCTAAGGAAGTATAAACTATACCTATATGTAGGTGTGTATGTATATTATTGTATATATGTATATGATTCCTGGTAGATTATGTCTACTGTGGTGCCTGAAGCACTACCCCTCCGCCTCTCTTCTTCACTTACCTTGGTGTCTGCAGGGCTGTTTCTTTCACATTTTTTCTCTCCTTCCTATTACACAGTGGTGTGTAGCATTATACGTTAGATTTTTATTCACAAAAGTGCTTCCAGCATTGCTGATGGGCTCAGCTCTGGCCAGCAGCAATTCTTTCTTGGAGCTGGCTGGAACTGGCTCAGTTCAATAGTGGGGCAGCTTCTGGTGTTTTTCTCATAGAAATCACCTCTGCAGCATCCCTTCACTACTAAAACCTTTCCATGTAAACCAAATGCATGCATAAAGACATATTGATGCATCGAGGAACTTTTAGCAAATAAGCAAGTTTAAGGAAATCCAGTGTAACTTTTATCACTTGGGTTTGTCTCTATTATTTTTTTTTTTTTTTTTTTTTTTTATTATTGTAACTACTGGTATTAAGGCTCTTGGGTTTTAAGCACATCTGTTCATTTTGATTATCACCTGTTTAAAGCCCTAATCCTTTCAGCCTGCTCTTCTGGAATGTACCGGGGTGTTACTGACTCAGTAATAATATGCCAGTAGAGAAGTACATAGCTGATGGACTTCTAGGTTGTTTCATTTTTTCATGGTTTTTCCCACTTAAAAGCTTTCTGTAAAACTAATAGAAGATACAATTACTTAACTCATACCTATTGTGTTTGGGCATATTTCTACTTCCTTTACATTTGGGATCGATGTAATACCCTATTTGCTCTTCACAAGTTTGTTAACATTGGAGTGGAATCCAGGTATGAGCTGAGATAAAAAGGCTTCTTCTGAAATTTGTCTTAAATGTAGGTCAGATCTTCTGGGATTTGTGATTATGCATCACCCTACAAAATTACTTTACTTTTTCAGTTCCTGACCTCTCATGAGAATTGCATGCATTCAGTGATAGCACAAAAATCATGACATTAATTTATATATTGAATTTGAAATATTGGCATGATGTATGGCTGGTTGAGCCTAGAGAGACTTCAGTGAGTAACATGATAATTTAGTGCTCCAAAACCTGAAACACCTAGTTTGTTTTTCATTCTCTGTCACTATTCAGCTTGCATTACATTTGGCTACTTAGAGTATATGAGGCATACAGATCTCTTAGCAGGTTAACTGTTTCAAGCCCTTTGAAACATCTTTGTCATTGAAGACAAGCTGGGAAGAATGAATAGCCGGTATAAATGGGCACAGAAAGTTTTTTGTGCTACAAATGTGTATATAAGCATGTATTCAGCATGTGATATTCCACTTCATTTACAGTCTAGGCATAAAAACTTGCGCACATTAGAAAACACAAACACACAAACAAAAACCCCAAAGATAAACATTTGGTGCTCATTTTCCATCTTCCTAATGTTTTGGGATGTTGCTAGAAATCAACTGCCAATATGAATATTCCTATCAGCGTTAACCCAACCAAATAGGCTGTTGAACAGTCAGAATGGCAGCAGCAGTCAGGGTGGTTGATAAACCTTACACAATAGCAATTCGTTGACAGAACTAAAGCAATATTTAAAACTGACTTATATGTGGGACTATTGCAGGCATATAGGATAGGCAAATACTATCTTCTATGACTTCTGACCACATGCTCTTGTGAGATTTTCTAGTCATCCCAGTTTCCATATCCATAAAGTTACTTAATGCGTTATCACAGCCCATTGGGTTTTTTTAATCTCTTTGGCAATATTTCATGGGAAAACATACTGAACTATGGTTTAAATTTTGGAACATAAGTAAATAAATTTTAGGTAGAAATAACTTTAGATGCCAGTAATTCAGATTGTTCACTTTTCCTGTGTGTCTGAAAAGACTACCATATCTATAATTTGTGTCCTCCAAATAAAAGTACAAAATGTGCCCTCTTCAGAAAAGTACAAGAAGCTTTCCAGTAAGTAATTATGGCCTCATAACCTCTGAGAACAGCGCTCAAAAAAATCTCTTCTCTGAAGAAGTATCCAATCCTTTTCTGAATTTTATACAGTACCTCATTTGTGTTTTGAAATAGCAACTTTTTAATAGTAGCAATGCAGTAGGTCTTAGCAGTAGTCTTATCAAGACCACATTTTCTGACAGTAGTCTAACATTACTGAGACTGGTCTCCGTTCTATGAGATTTAACTAAAATAGTTCATTAATCTTCAAACAGGGTTCCAGTTACAAATATGCAACAGCTTCTTTTATATAAGTCCCAGATTTCAGATAGACATACAAATGAATCACAAGTACACCAATTACCTCAGAAATTTCTGTTTTAAATAGCATATTCTCAGACAACTGAAATCCCCCTTTTTACAGAAATTGATGATTCTGGAAGGAAGTTCTAAGCAAGGCAGCATTAAATCTCTCAAAGGCAGGACGGCCTTTTCTCTGATAAATAAAGAATAACGTTTTCCTGAATTAATTTTACTGTATGAGTAGTTCCTCTCTCAGTTTGGGATGTTCAGCTATAAATTCTCCGGAGATTGTACGCTAAATTTTTCTTTTTACTATTTATTTCAAAGAAGGAAATTCAGTCTAAGACCAAGAAGTGGATTGTGCTTCAGTCATCCAGAGAAGCTTAATGAAAGAAAAACAAACAAAAAAAAAATCTTTATCAGTCATAATCAGTGCTCTTCTTGATGTAGTTTTAAAGTAGTGTGGTTTTAAAAAGTGGCCCAAAGTACACTGCTCTTCTTCAGATCAATATGACATTGATTGCAATTCAGTCTTTTCTATACGAAGATTGCACTGAAGCAGGAAAATATGAACATGTTTTCTGTCACTGCAGCTCAGGTACATTCATACAATATTTTCATAACCTGTACAGAGAAATGAACCTTTTAGTTCAAAAAAAGCTTTCCTTTTTCCAGTTTCTCCCCTAAAGCATCGCTGCTTTTGAAATTTTGTTTTAAGAAATTCCAATTGCTTCTAAACTAAGCTACTAAATCTGCCTTATAAGGTAATCTGAGATTAAAACTGAAGTTAATAAATGAAAAAAACAATGAAGTGCAGCTTTTCACTGAAAATTGAATTTTTTTTTTTAGATGTTTATACTTAAATCTATTTTTAGTTTTAATTGATTTTAAAACTTATAAAATAGTGTATTAATGTGCAAATTAATATTATTTCAAATATTAGAGGCAAGTAGAGATTTTAATGATGGCAAATAAATTACTTTTCTCCCTTCTGATGAAACATCTGCCATTGATATAAAAGTTTTATATAAAAATATTATAGAATTATAAAGTAGTTTGGTTTGGAAGGGTTCTTACAGATCATCTATTTCCAACCCCTGCCATGGGCAGACACCTTCCACTAGATTAGGTTGCTCAAAGCCCCATCCACCCTGGCGTTGAATACTTGAATACTTCCAGAGGCGGGGCAGCAACTTCTTCTCAAGACAACCTGTGCCAGTGCGTCACCACCCTCACAGTAAAGAACTTCTTCCTAATATCTAATCTAAATCGTCCCTCTGTCAGTTTAAAGCCATCGCCTCTTGTCCTGTCTTTACAGGCCCTTGTAAAAAAGTCTGTCTCTAAATTTCTTGTATGTCTCGTTTTGGTATTGGAAGACTTTTTATAAGATCTTCCTGGAGCCTTCTCTTCTCCAGGCTGAACAAGACCAATTCTCAGCCTCTCTCCATAGTAGAGGTGCTCCAGCCCTCTGGTCAGCTTCATGGCCTTTCTGTGGACTGACACCAGCAGTTCCATGTCCCTCTTGTGTTGGAGACCCCAGAGCTGAACACAGTACTCCAGGTGGGTTCTCACAAAAGCGGACTAGAGGAGGAGGATCACCTCCCTCTACCTGCTGGTCATGCTTCTTCTGATGCAGTGCAGGATATGGTTGGTTTTCTGGGCTTCAACTGCACACTGCCAGCTCATGTTTTGCTTTTAGTCACCTGCCACCACCAAGTCCTCCTTAGGACTGCTCTCAAGCCAGTCAAATATAGAATTTTTTTTTTTTTTTATTTGGAGCTTTTTTTCATTTTTGCTTTAGATCCAGTTTTCACAATTTGTAAATGTTCCAGAAAGCAAATTAAACACCATATTAGGTTTAAATTTTTCAGGTGTTTGGTGGATAAATCTTGCAGTGCTGTTGACAGATTTTGATGGCAACCTAAGTTGACAGTTCATGACATTCTTTCTAACAAGGTTTGGATTGCTTCATATTAGCTGCTTTTTTTTTCCCCTTAATTCAGATTGACTAATATGAATTTGACTCATCACCCATTTCAGTTCTTCTACATGCCATGGTGAAGACAGAATCAACAAAAGTAATTCACAAAAGTAATGTAAATACTTTCAATCTGTATTAATGCTTTCCTTGTAACAATGCATTCATGTAGTATTCTGGAATGTGTTAGGGGCTTAGGCCTCATATTTAGAAAAACGTGTGTACTAGTCTACTGGTATCTTCTGAAGATTTGAGCTTTACTTTGGGGCAAAAGCTGCATATTAATTAGAATTCTGAGGAACCTTAGTCTGTTTCCAAATGATAGAAATCTAGATCCATTTACTTTCTAGAAAGCTGTACATTTTGAAAATGTAGGATATTTATTAGTTTTTCCATGTTTGTATCTGTATTCAGACTTAATTTTGCAGTGAAGTTTTTAAAAACTGCAGCTCCATAAACTTATTAGCAACTTTCATGAGACTATCACTTTATTGGCTTGGAATGATTAGTCTGCATGCTTGTGATCATGTAAGGTAAAGTTGAAAACTAATCTCAAGTTCTGTGCTTGTTTTTGAAACCAAGCTTTTCCTTTGTTCTACAGTCGAAATACAGGCATAACACTTTTACTTTTCCATTAATGATACCATATAAGCTGGTCTATTATGAAGCATCTTTTGTCTCTAAAGTTGACACAGTTTAAAATAATTCCAAATTTAAGAAAAAAAGTAGGCCCGTTGACTAACAGAAAAATTAAGCAAACTCGGTCTTAGTGAAGTGGAAAAGGGAGCCAAGTCTGTCAGCAAGGTGATCATTTAATCATCTTCCAAACAGAACAATGGCTCACTAATATGTATTTTCTCTGTTTTCCAAATGGGAAGTACTTTGTAAGACGTTCCCCAAAGAGTTCTTTAAACTGCTGTTTGAAAACAGTCAATTCCATTTTAAAATGGCATTTGCTCAGTTATTTGTTTATTTCTTTAGAAGTTCTTCATTGGCCTAACCTCTCTCAGTAGCTTAGTATTTCATTTCAGTTCCAAGGGGAAAAAAAAATAGATCAATCCTGTAACTGAGGTTTATATACCATAAATAAAACATGAAGTCAGTATTACAGCTGTTTTCTTCTGCCTAGGTTGTGTTGCAGATAATTTTGACTGGACCTAGAAATTGAAATAATAAAATTAGAGGATTTGCTGCAGGCATATAAAATGAGTATAGCTGATAAATGTAAAATGAAGGAACATTTGAATGTGCTAATGGACGAGTCTCTAGATAATGAAGCTAACCTATCTAAGAAAGTCAGGTCTGTGTCAGGTATGTTCCTATAAACATTAATACAGTAAGAACAATAGAATTTCTTACTGTGTAACTTCTGCTTTATATTCTAGACATCAGCTTTGCTTGAATGTGCAAGGAGGTTAGCCTAAACTTTACTATAGCTTACAATCACTTCTCTTAAAAATTGAGAAGTGAATTAAATTTGGTGTCTGACATTTCTCTCCTCTACTCTCTCTAGTAACGGGAAATGAATTACTGCAGGAAACTCAGAAAGCCAATATTATTTCTAAATGTTTTTGTCCTGTGATAGTGTGAATCTTTTCCAAGTGTAGTACATGTCAATGACAGATGTGGTTCGGGCAGCAGTTCTCCCAGCATATGTCACTAGATATAGCAGCACTCCCTCATTAATAAATGCTGTACTTGCTGCTGTTACTTATCAGCAACAAAATACAAATCAGCATTTTTCAGATATGTAACTTCTATGTATTATGTTTATCGAACAGTTAATTCCTGTGTTTCCTGAGTGTGTCCTAAGTACAACTAGTGTTCTTTCCATATGGCATTAACAGTTATACTTTTTCTCTGAGAAGTGTTTATTAATTATCTGTAGAAATATGACTTAGATGAAAATGTAATTTTCAACTGAAGAGAAATTCTAATAATTCTATACATCATTAGCTTGTGCTTCAAATGCAGTGCCCTGCTATGCATTTCTTGATATCTGGAGATTTCCTTGAATTTATATCCTATTAAAAAATTGCTGTTTAGTTAAAATGTAGTTATGAGTATAATAAAAATTAATAGTGTAAGACAACAATCTAAGCAAAAGGACTTAATATCTTAATTTCTAACAGTTTATTTTTAAAAATCTATGATCATATAATACTTGAAAATATAAGTAAGAAAAAGCCTGAAAAAGAATTGTATGGTTTTGCATGTGATCATGTCAAACTACTTTATGGGCTTGGATCTACATGCATGCTAAATTGAGACAATAGTGGTAGCCCATAAAAGATGAGGTTTTAAATCATTTTAATTTTGCAAGGTTGCACATCTATAATTTTTGTCTCCTTTGTGAATCAAATAGATGACAGCATGTAAAAAAATTTGTGTGTACGCTGCTGAAGATTATTATGCATTCGGAAGAAATAAATAATGTCTTTAAAGGAAGTCTTGAAGAAAAACTATAAATTTATAGCTCTAAGTAGTGCATATGTAAAAGCCTTGTCGTGGTTTGAGGCCCCTCAAACAGTTCTGCTCACTCCCCCCTCTTTCTTCCCCAATCCCGGGGAAATGGGAAGG
>JASSUY010033343.1:0-49303 GCA_032466535.1 Forpus xanthops
CCTGGAGAGGGGCTTTGGCCAAGGGATGGAGGGACAGGAGAGGGGAATGGCTTTAACTGCCAGAGGGGAGACTGAGAGGAGACATTAGAATGGTCCACAGCTGCCCCATCCCTGGCACTGTTCGAGGCCCGGTTTGATGGGGTCAGAGCAACCCCAATGCCCCATCCCTGGACACCTTTTCTATGTGACCTCTTGTAAAAAGGGAGTCTCCATCCTCTTCGTAGCCCCCTTTAACTACAAAGCAAACCCCAGCACCTCTTCATTCAGGACACAGCACTGTTTCCTTCCAACCCTTCCTACCCTTCCTCTCAGCACCTGAATTCTGGAGCTAGCAGGATTTCACATCATGGGATAAGGGGGTTTGATACCGCACTGTATGGAGACAGCATCAGACAGCCCACACCTCCTCGGGTCAGGCTCACAATGGACTTGTCAAGGCCCACAACGCACAAAGACAACATTTTCAGTCTGATTTCCCCCTCTGTACCATTTAACATGCAAACATCTGACTGCAGGGCTGTAAAAGGAGCATCCCCCCATCTACTGTTTCCATACCCAAATTTCAACTGTATACGAAGTTATGAGTGACTGACATGTCACCCCACAAAAATCACATCCTTTTCTGTACCTGGAAGTCACTTCAATCCCAGAACAGGATTCCCTTCTTCCCTTCTCGCTCCATAAGGGAGGTGCCAGCACAGAAGGTGCTGGGCAAGGGAAGCCCTGGATTACTTGGAAGTTCATACCAAGGCCTTTGGCACTCTCATGTCTCCATTCCCCATTTCTGTCTCTGCCGGTGGCCATTCGCTGACCACTGATCACACGGATTCTGTAATCCCAGCTTCTGCCTGTGGAAGGGAAATACTGCATATACATTATCTGTGTGCAAGTGGAGCAGACGGGAGGCAGATCAGGAGGCATAAGATGAGCGTGTAGAAAACCAGCACCACTCCTCCCACCTTCACTTAGCAAGCGCTGACCCAACTGCCTAAAACCTCTTTCACACCTCCAGAAGCAATCCAGCCCAGGCTCAGATCCACACGGATACCCACTGCTGCTGTGGATCAGAGCAGGGACCACTTCCAGCCTTCCTGCCGGAGCACCGATCACCTTTCTGCAGAGGACAGGATGCCGTGAGGAGAACATGTTCTCCGGTACAGAGATCTCCCAGAGCTCCACCAGCTCCACCTCTGGCATGCCAAGAGCCACCTCACTGCCACTACAGCCTCTTCCGATGCAGCAACAGCCAGGCCTCACATTAGCGACTGCTCCCCAAAGGATTTGGGAATAGCCCCACAAATCATAGCTCCTCAACCCATCCCCTTGGAGCAGTGCTGCTGCCATCACCCTCACTGCCCCCATTACCCACCAGGCCAAGGTCCCTCAGCAGTCTTTGACACAATCATGACCAATCCAGAAGCTGCCTTATTCCTCATGTTTTTAGCCTAAATGAAAGCAGAAGCAGCGCAAGGGACCATACACACAAGCCTGGCAGAAGGAGCAGCCCCACACCTTTGCCTCCTGCATGAGTTCCCCATTCCTGTCCCTGCCAAATCACAAATCCTTGGTATTCAATCCTTTATTCACCAAGCCTGCAACTCATTTCAGGTTTGAAAAAGCTTTTGCAAGACTTGACAAAGGCCTTTCTTCTTTTGGCTGTGAATGACACTTTGACCTGTCTTCTCCTTCCCAACCTGAGTACATGAGTAAAGTAAGAGAACATCACTGTTCTGTTTCTTTGCTTCAAATGGATTTCTCCAGTGCAAGAGAAACCATCAGTGCAATCAGACAGATCCAGAGGGAAATGAAACTGCATTTCAAGCTCTCTAAAAACACCAACCTTTAATTTTATAACATAACCAGGGGTTTATTCCACAATATAAACTGCAACATTTGATACAAGCTACCCAAAAAAGGAGAAAGCCAAAATACAGCTGTGGCAATTACTTTACAGACCTTCCTTTTTTTTTTCTCCTGTCTCATCTTCTACATCACCAGGCCGTCAGTGACACTAGGATCTACCATTTGCTTTCTGTACACCAACCAATGCTAGAAGTGACACGCTGTTCAGAATCATTCCAGTCACTGAAACCAGACATAGAAGTTATTGCTCAGATAAATAAACCTAAGCTACAAAAAACAAAGTGGAAAAAAAACCCTAAAGTCTCCAAAGAGTTAACAGAGTAAACAGGGATTTCCTCACAAGAGGATTTATTGGAAAATCCATGGTGCAGGGGGGTATTTTTTGCACCTAAACCAAGCTGAATTAAATACGCCGGTAAATCCCAGAGAGGTAATTTAATGCTGTACAAGAAAAGGTGCATGTTTCAAATGCCTTCCGAATCGGTGGAAACCCCTGCTAACCAGTCAGCATCTCGAACCTCAACAACCACAAACAGCTCAAGGGAAAATACAAAAGTGTCAAAAATTGCTTGGAGTTCTGGAAAACGATCCCATAAGGATAGAAGTAGCACCATTTGCAACCTGGTTTTGAAACCAGCCCCTGTGGCTTTATTGGAAAACTCTAGAGAAACCTTCTTTACTCAAGTCCTGAATGGGTGATGGGCAGTTTTACTTCCGATATGGAGAGTCCTTCCCAGTGCAGCTGACGCAGATGTAGTCCTCCTTCTCGGCCATTTCGGGGGAGATACCCACACAGACCTGATGGAACCACCGGTTGCAGCTGCCGTCGCACTGGACCCAATCCACCTGGGAGGAACAGACACACCGGTGTTGAGAGCAGGAGCAGGCAAACACACACAGTGCTCCTCATCTATTACGTATGGGAGGAGGAATGTCCCATTGTACAACTGGCTGCCCAGTTGTGTTTGCTGTTATCTGGACTCCTGCAGTCCAGCTCCACTGAAGCTGAGAGAAGGGCACTTCTCTTATCCCTCCTCTTGTTTTCCCACCTATTGCAAGATTATGGATGGCAACACCACCACAGCCCTCCTGGCCATCTGAGGGTGCCCCTCTTCTCCCGTTCCCAGTAGGGATGGACTGTGCAGAGCTCCAAGGCACTGCCCCCACACACAAAGCTGATGTGTACCCCTGTTCCAAGAGCAGAGATGAATGTGGTGTCTGCACAGCCCCACCTCCTCCTTCCAATTCCATGCAGATGTTTTGCTGTCTACCTGCCTCCCCCATTGCAGCCACACAGCCACTCTTGATGCCTCAGATGCTGCCTCTGGGCTACCGAGTGCCTCATGCTCACTCTGTACTCATGTTTGGGCACCTGAAGGCCCCAGATCCCAGCACCCAGAGCCCCGCAGTGGATCTGCTCTACTGACCTCATCTCCCTCAGGCTGGAGACAATTCACAGCAGGGCAGATGGCATCCTCATTCTCAGAGTCCTCCTGCTCTGAGAACGACATGTCTGAGGGGAGCAAGTGGCTCTCAGCAGAACGCTGCATCTCCACGAGACGCTCCCGCTCCCTCTCCAGTTTGTTAGTGCCGAGATCCTTTGAGTGATTCAGTTTCAGCTTCTTCTTTTTGGGTGTTCTCATTTTTTTTACTCTTGCTCTCTTTCCATCACAGAAGCTCTCTCTCTCAAAACGACGTTTTAGTTTTCTCTCCATGTAATTCATTCCATCCTTTTTGCCCCGGCAACACTCATTCTATTGGGAAGATAGTTCAGCAAACTTGTAAGAATGCAACTAGCACTCATCATCCCGTTATGGCATGCTCTGCTTTTAGCAACAGGCTTAAGTGAAAGTATAGCATTTGATAGAGTGCTGCCGTTTCAGCAGCAAGGGGAGCAAGAGATGGGGTCACACATCCCATGGATAGAATGTATAGGAACAAAGATCCTCATTTCCTGCCTCAAGTCCACTGCTTCAGAGGCAGCGCTCTTGGAAAGCCTCAACCCAGGGCAAGAGTCAAATCAGGAGAGATTCATTTAAAATACAGCAAGTGAGCATAAAATCCAGATTTCAACTGCAGAAATGATGAGGCCACAAATTAGGATTCAATAGTTCACAACAAGTTTGTTCAGTTACCAACTTCTTGCCCGCTTCTGAGCAAGGAAAATGCATTTTCCTGGAAGCAGAGCCACACAAACACACGCACAAACCTCCCTGGAAAGCTCTTGGGTTCAGGCAGATCCTCTACCCCACTGTGACCCAAGCTCACTGCTCTGGTCAGGCACTTGCCTTTTCAATTGGCACTCCAGCAGGTGACCTCTGCTCTGGTGCCAAAGCAGGGCTTTGCTTCGTGAAGAGGATCTGGTACAGCTCCTGTATTTCAGGTAGGGAAACCTGAAGCAGTTGGGCTTCCATCATGAGCTCATCCAGCTCTGTGCTAATGACTGCGATGAAAGACAGGGAGAGAAGAAAAGGAATTCCTCAGTGTCAGCACTGGCAAGAACTGCACAGAGAATGAAAATCCTTGGCACGTTAAAAAGAAACCCACAACTGTGAAAGGCTTCAATCTGCAACACTATGAACTCTGTTCCCTCTTCACTGCTCAGTTTTAACAGCAGGTTGAGAAGGAAGATGAAGGCTCACTCAGAAGTTACTTCACTGAGGCCCTTCCACATTTGCATTTCTCGCTGGATAAGCATTTGCCATCATTCTTGGCCATTTCTGCTGCTTCTGAAGCTACAAAGCAGTGTGATGATCCCCTCACTACATAACAACAGTACAATGAACAAACGGAGTGAAGTCTGTAAGTGAAGCCAGGGGAGGAGAGGAAGGGAGGCTGAGAGGATGAGCCTGGAAACAGAGTCAGCACCCACTGCTGCCGTGACCTCCAAAACTCACACTGGGCTTTTGGAACAGGCACAGGCAGGGAAGGCCAAAGTCACTGTGTGAAGAACAGCTTCTGAATGCAGTATTCACTACAGGTCAACTATGGCCTGAAAACTAACTTGGTGGTACAAAGGACTGCCTGGCCTGACTTTAACGTTGAAGCGTCTTGTGTAGTATTAGTATGGACTGAGCTGCACTGAGTCTGGAAGATGTGAACCCCAGACCTTTGTCTTTAGGCATTAAAAGGGAAGAAATGAAAAAATAACTTCTTTTACAGTTGTAAAATGATGCAGCTTACAGCATGTCTGTGGCAGGCCCATAAACACCAAGATTGAGCAGGGAAGCATGCAGAACCTGCAGCCATGTGACCTGGAGCACAGCACCAGCCAAGAAAGCCCAAGTCTCTGACTCTGTGACACTTATGGTGCAGCAAAACGTATGTGGACTCGTGTCCTATGGATTAAGTACCCCATGGTCTCTCTTCCTTTGTCATTCCCATCCATCTCCTGCAACTTCAGGATCTCTCCCCTCTGGCTCCCTCCCTTCCTGTGGCCATCTTCAGTTGCTCAGGTCACCCTCTCTCCTCCAGCAAGCACAGTGAGGAAAAAAAAAAAGGGGGAGAAGGGAGAAAGAAGCAAAATCAAAGTGAAGATTACAAACCATGAAGTGGGATGCAGTGCTGTCCTGTCGAAAATGGAGGATGTAAATAGATGGTTCTGTTATCCCAGTCATGAGGCATGGAGAATGACATTGCTCCAATTGTCTGGGAAACCTAGAAAACAAAACAAACCACACAGGTTCACTAAAGGTGCAGCTCTGAAAGCGTCCAAGAGCTGCAACAGACTCAGTCCTTGTTCCTTACAACTGCTGAAATCGTCTATTCCAGGAAACAGCTCAGTCTGATGCACCCAAACCCTCCATCCACACCTGCAAACAGGCACAGGCAACCCTCTTGCCAGAATCCTTAGCTGTGGATTTTAACTTCTGCAGATCAGAACCAGGCCCTGTGCGTGCAGCAGCCGCAGGCTCTGCAGGAGCACAACCAACCTGTGGAGCGGAGACAATACTCTTCACCTCGGCACACACAGAGGATGTGCCAAAGGCAAAACATGCTCTGGCTTACGCAAGACAGCAAGGGTCAGGTTTGGCCTCGGGAGTAGCAGAAAGGCATCCACCAAGTGCCTTCCGAGCTATCCCCTACCTCCCTAATGCAGGCTCTGGCTCTCACCAATCCCCACAGCTGTTCTGCAGGTGAAGTTTTCCAACTCCTCTAAACCTTGCCCAGTCTTCACTTTGGCCCAACCCCATCGGTCACTGCTGCAAGGCTCTCTGAGGGAAGTGGTGTTCATAACCTCAGCGACCAGGACAGGACAGCAGTGCTGAGACACTGCAGCCACCAAACCCCCACCTCAAACCCATTGGGACCAAAGCTTTAGCCCAGTGCCTGTGCTGATGACTCGAGGTCACCTCTGACCTGCCTTCAGTACTGCTGGCTCCAGGGAGGAGGACCCACACCAGCTCTGTGAGAGCTCCCTCGACTTAGGAGGCTTCCTGACTCGAGCTCCAGCCCACACAGAAATGGTTGGGCTGCTTTCAGGTCAGAGGAACCTCATGGTACCACACTGAGCTACAAAGAGCATGATAATAAAACTAAGCTTCCTGTTCCCATTTCTAGCCCAAGTATCAACTTACATGCCCGAATCTCACCCAGGTTTTTGCAGCTATACTAGCTGCTCTGCTGAAATGATGCTTTCAAGCAAATAATCACAAAAAACCTCTTCAGATGCCTACATATGGTTTGAATTTCTAAACCCAGGGAAATTTGGTCAACACCAGCACCTTGGTAGAGCTGGGCTCCTCGAGAAGCAGCTACAAAACCTCTCAAGCACATGTGGCATATTTTATGGTTCAACAGACTGAGTATGAAAACACAAACACACAGACTGACTGCAACAGGGTTGGAGGAGCAAAATAAAGGTGTTTAAAGGAAAAGCAAGGGAGTGCATTTCATTTTGGGGTGGTTCATGCTGCACTTTCTGTTTCAGGTTTTTGTGCATTTGTTAGCTCAGGAAGACCAGAACTGCTTCAACCCGCTTCCCACTTCTGCACTTTGAAAGAGCTTTTCTGGAGGAAGTCTGAAACTCCCTCATGTCCACACCTGAAACTGCTGGGCTGAACTCAAGTATCAGCAGAACTGATGGATGGGGCAGAGCAGTTGACGGCATCTACCTGGACTTGTGCAAAGCAGCTGACACTGTCTCACACTACAGCTTTGTCTCTTTACTGGACAGACATCAATTTGATGGCTGGGCCGCTCTGTGGATAAAGAACTGGCTGGATGGCTGCACACAGAGTTGTGCTCAATGGCTCAGTGTCCAACTGGAGATGGGTAATGACTGGTGTCCCTCAGGGATTGGTGTTGAGACCCATCCTGTTCAACATCTTTGCTGGTGACATGGGCAGTGAGATTGATGCACCCTCAACAAGTTTGTGATGACACCAAGCTGTGTGGTTCTGTTGATACACTGGAGGGAAGAAATGCCATCCAGAGGGACCTTGACACACTAGAGAGGTGGCCAAAGCCAACCTCATATAGTTCAATCAAGCCAAGTGCAAGGTCCTACACCTGGGTGGGAGCAATCCCATGCACAGCTACAGGTTGGGCAGAGAAGAGATTCAGAGGAGCCCTGCAGAGAAGGACTTGGGGGTGTTGGTCGATGAGAAACTGAACATGAGCCGGCTGCAGTGTGTGCTTGCAGCCCAGAAAGCCAACTGTGTCATGGGCTGCATCCAAAGGAGCATGACCAGCAGAATGAAGGAGGTGATCCTGCCCCTCTGCTCTGCTCTCCTGAGACCTCACTTGCAGCTCTGGTGTCTCCAACATAAGAAGGACATGGAACTGTTGAAACAAGTCCCGAGGAGGCCATGAGGATGATCAGGGGACTGGAGCACCTCCCATATGAAGACAGGCTGAGAAAGTTGGGGCTGTTCAGCCTGGAGAAAAGAAGGCTGCGTGGAGACCTCAGAGCAGCTCCCAGTATCTGAAGGGGGCTATAGGGATGCTGGGGAAGGACTCTTCATGAGGGACTGTAGTGACAGGACAAGGGATAACGGGTTCAAACTGAAACAGGGGAAGTTTAGATTGGATCTGAGGAAGAGGTTCTTTACTGTAAGGGTGCTGAGGCACTGGAATATGTTGCCCAGGGACGTTGTAAATTCTCCATCAGTGGCAGTGTTTAAGGCCAGGTTGGAGGGAGTGTTAGGTGACACTGTTTAGTGGGAGGTGTCCCTGCCCATGGCAGAGGGGTTGGAACTGGATGATCTTAAGGTCCTTTCCGACCCTGACTATTCAATGATTCTATATTCAGCTCAGGAGCTCTAGTGTAAGTGATAAGGAGGAGAAGCAGTAATGAATGAAGGCACCCTGTTGTAAGCAAGCTCATCTGAGAGCCATGCTGGTAACACCGTGGGCAGTCTGGGCCTCTGTTACTATTTCTCAACACTTAAAGCTATATTGAAATACTTGTAAGAACAGAATATAAAGACTAATTGAATATTTAGCACTCGAGAAATAACAGCTTCAGCAACTCTTGTCCTTAACAGCATCACATTAGAGCACAGGAGCTGGGAGGAGGAGAAGGGAAAGTGTTAGGAGTAATTGTTCCCAGGACTCCAGCAGAAGGAAAGCATGAAGCTGTTGCTGGAGGACACATGTCCTGGATAGAACCAGAACTCCTTAACCTGTAAAGGAACACAAGAGCAGTCTTCTGTGCTGTTACCTGCATGCAAATACAATGAACCAAAACCCAGAGAGCTCTTAGGGACCACTTCTGCTGCCTACACATCACCCACCATCAGGAAACCCACCAGCAGCTCAGGCTCACCTTGTTTGTCTCTGGCAACTGGCCTGACGAGGCTTGCCATCTGGTGTACAATAATCCTGAGCCAACTTTGTCTTGTATATGTTTTAGATTCCCTGAATATAACATTTGTTGTGCTCTGTGCTGCCAGTTCACAGTTCTCTCGATCATATAGCGCAAAGCATCCCCCTCGGGAAGCCTCACACGGATGCGCTGCAGGGAGGCCAGCAATGGCAAGATCTTTTCTAAAGGTGGCTTTTCTGATCGATGACAGTGTGGACAGAGCCACACGCGAGGTCCCTGCAAACCGTTGGGTACCGAAACGCAGCCGGTGTGGAAGAACCCTCGGCAGAGTTCACACTGGATCATGGGAGCAGCGGGCTCCTTCTGGCACAGACACACTTTCAGTTCCGTGTCCTCTCCACTGGAGAGCACCTTCAGTTCATTTGCTGCTCGCAGAGAACGCAACGCTTCCATCTCCTTCAACCGGGCCTCCCCAAGCGTGGCCATCTGAAAGGGAGTTCAAGGAAAGGGATGTCAGCTCAAAAGGAACATCACTCATTAGAAGCAGGATGACTGCACAGCAACGCCTGTCAGACACAGCAGTGAGTAGAGCAGATCGTTAAGAAGCTCCTCACCCCTATATGCCTTCACCTTTGAATGCTCAAAGCGAAGCACTTAAGAGGATGTGCAACAACACGACTTCAGTTTCCTTCCAATTTCTCATAAGGCCCAGAGATACAAAGCTTATTCCTTTGCAAAAAACAACCTCCTAACCCCCTTCCTCTTTGGTGCAAACCCTCCACGTTTGGTACTAAGAGCACATCACCTTCATTAAAGCAGCCTACATTCTGACACAAGCACAGGTTTGGCTTGCAGGCACTTCTGCAATGAACATGTCCCAAGTGTACAGCCTAACTCTGTGTGATCATAAAACACATCTGGGCAGTTTTCAGAAGCACAGAGTCACCTCTGGTACCCCCCCACTGCACACACTGTCAAGTGCACAGGGCCTTCCCCTAACCTATGTACTCGCTTGGGAGTTTGGAAACACCAAATGAAATTGAGGTGTGCTGCCCTTCCTACTCATCATCCTTTTCTCAGGCACCTGAAAATCCAGTTGCCAACAGATTAGAATTTGAATGCCCCAGACCTAAAGGGATAATTACATTCAAATCCTACCAAATCTGTCTGCTGCTCCTCATTAATCATGGGACATTGTTTAATCTGAGTGTGGTGGAGGCTCTGAAGTCTTTCAGGATGAAGCACTTCACCTGCATCCCAAACTAATGTTTTCCTGACTCCATCATGCATGAGGTTTTCTTTAATCAGGGTGTTTGTTCTAATTATAGGTGATATTGGGTTACTGTGAAAGGATCAGACTTGGGAAAGCCCTATCCTATCTTCAATGAGGTTTTGGTGGCTGACAATAGATCTCAACAAGGATTCAGAGAACTCAGAGGAAGCTGCAGTGCAAAGCCCTGAGCCCCGTACCGCAGATGCGGTGTCTTTGCTCTCAGACAGCGCTCTTTCCAGGTCACTCAGAGTCTCCAGCTTGGTGCTTTTCTTCTTTCCACCTGGCACCGGTTCCTTCAGCTTCTTCTGCTTTCTTTTCAGATTCAGCATTCCAATGTCACAGCGGGGACACAATACCTGATGGACAGAAAAGCAGCGTTCCCTGCCATGTTTGTAATGCCTTCATCCGGCCGTAGCACAGCCATGAATGACTGCTTACAACAGGGATTCCCATCAAAGACTCAGGGCATTAGGATGAGGTTATGTGGAAAATGGGGAGAGCTGGAAGGTTAAACCCACAGTTCTATAAAATGGGCAGAGCCCAAACACCTCCCTGTTTCATTCAGATTGCTGATACGTACAGAAGCTGATACATGAATAGCCTCTGTGCCATTTAAGCTGCAAGCCCTGAAAAACAGAATTCCAGGGGCTGCCCTGCATTCCCATCTGTATCAACAGAAAGGAGTGCTGGGGGTCCTAAGAGGGGCTCAGCACAGGTGAGGGTGGACTGCTGTAGAACATAGACAACAAGAGCTTCAGAGGGACAGCAAACAAAGCTACAGCCTTACCCTTACCACAGCCAAACCCAAGGTGGACAAAGTGAACCTGTGCTCCAGCGACTGCACTGAAGTAACTCCAGTGCCACAAGATTCCCATATTCACATTGGGAATGTCAGACTATGGCACAACATCCTCTTTAGCCATGGATTAGAAAGAGGAAGACAGAGGAAGTCTGTCTAAATCTTCAGCGTTTTACAAGTTTAACATTATCACTAAAAGTACAAGTCAATCTAATAAAAATTATGTTCAGCAATATAATCCTAAAACTGCTCTGCAAATATACTTGCTATTTATTGCTACTTCAGGAGTTAACACTGTAACCCTGACTGACGTGCTGGCGCTGTGCTGGGAATGGTGACATCTCTTACCTCCAAAAGAGAGTAAGGGGAGTTCTCGCACAGAAATGTGTTAGCTGCACACTCCTTCCACGCTTGAACTTCTGCCACCAGGGACTCCAGCCGTGGCAGGTAGTCCAGATGCACAGGAATGGATCGACCTCTCGTGACAAGCTCTGCTAGTGTGTCCAGCACAGGCACACGTCCTCCGACCTGCCAGATTATGTAGTAAAGACTGGATGTATCAAAGACGTTCCAGAAATCACAGCAAGTCATTCAGATTAACTGAAGGTAGAGCTTGTGAAAACCAATCTACTGCTAAGGCACTTCAGTCACTTCCAGAGCTGTTCCTGCACTTGTTCTTCTCATGCTCTACTCATTGATTACACAGATACAACTACTAAAACCCTCGGAGAGGGAGAATACCCTCAGCAACTGACAGTTTAAATAAACAAACAAGAGACCAAGGACATGACCAACATAAGCAGACTCCGAACTAACAATCTGCATTCACAGCAGAAAATTAAATGAGACCCCGAAGGGCAAGTCCAGCCCAGTCCCTGCCAACAGCAATGCCCCATCTCAAGTACCCGTGTGCTGGCTGTTCACTCAGTGCACAGCCCACACCTCAGGCATCGCATTTACATGAAGCCCAGCTGTAAAGCAGCACTGAGAGGCAATTACTACAATAGGCAGGGCCATGGGACTCGAGAACTGTTCATCCAGAACAGCCCCAACATCTCCAGCAGTAAATCTCCAAGTAGTGATGCTACCTTCTATCTTGAGATTCAGACAGAGCTGCTACAAGGTTCCACGCGTTTTAATCTATGAAATCAAAGGCTGACCGTAAGGGAATAGAACAAGAAACAGCCTTGAGTCTGACCATGCTTAATGGCTAACAGATGGGTGAATACCTCTCACTCTCAGGGTGTCTGATAGTGGTAATACCACTAATGATACCAATGTGGAAATGGCAAATGAATTGTATGGTTCTATGGGGCCTCAGAAGAGGTGACTCCACCACCAGTGATTACTGGCGTTCTTGTGCCATCAAGTCAGAAGTTCCTTATTTAGTCAGGCAAATAAAGGATGCGAAAAATACTATAGGTGACCTTTAAAGATTTTAGGGGATTTGTTTCTTAGGAGTCAGCAAGCAGAACTCTGGTTGGGTCACCCACTCCATGGTGTGTGCTACAGGAGCGCAGCAAGACCTTACGTACCTGCAGAGCTTCCACTTCCTGCAGCCAGTCTTTGGCCTTCTGCACCGCGTCTTTCAGCGCGACACCGCTGGGGAGATAGGCTGGGATCTCCTCTATCTCCTTCACTGCTGCTTCGAGACTGCTCAGTGACTGCCGGGGTCTACGTAAAGAACACAGCTCAGGGTCAACCACTGCAACACAAGCGGGGTGGCTCTGCTCACCTGGCTGATTAAAGCCCAAGGGTTACAGAAGATAACGATGTTATGTCAGTACCAGAGGTGCAGCCTGTACCAGAGCGTTAGTAAAGGAGGTGTGCTTCTGGAAATGTACATTTGTCTGCTACAGACTCCTACTAGAAATACACATGGGCTTAAGGAGGAGTTTTGGATTGATAGAACCTTGGATCCTCAAACGCACACTGAACTCTAAAACCAGTACAAGTCAAGGGATCCTGCTTTAAAAGGTTAACCCCCCCGAATGTGGCTTTTCTGCACTTCACAATGGGATTCTGCTATTTTAAAAAGGCACAAACATACCTGCACCTCCAATTTGGAGGTTAATCCCAAGCTTATTCCAGTTCTGAGCTCTCTGAAGTTACCATTTCAAACATTGGAGTAAGAAACACTCCAATGTGTTCAGAATTATGAGGCTGGGGGGAATTCTCAAACATAAAAGTGAGGAATCCTCAGAGAAGAAACCTTACACACAAGTTTATGTCATCTAAGTCTGATGTAGATTGTGCTCTCCCCCATTTTACTTCATACATCAGGAGGTCAAAGTAATGAGCAGAACCATTTTTCTTACTAAGGTTCTATCTGGCTGATTTCCATCTCCCCTGCACCAGCAAAGCTGGAAAAACCTCCTCAGTGTTAGAAGTAGTCCATCTAATACAGCTTTACCAGCTGGTGACATATACCCCAGCTCCACCTGGACACGCATCCTCCAGTCTAACACTGGGGGAGGGATGAAGGTGGAAAGGGACGAAGAGGCGACTTAAAACCCTTCCTGGTGTCAAATGGAGGATTTGCACAATGATTGTGGAGCACTGCAAACACTGGGACAAACAGCAGTGCCTAAAATTGCTCAGTCAACTCCTTTCCCTTCTCCATCCCTTCCCCCTTGTGGATGGCAGATTTGCCTTCATGTTGTGAACAGCGTGAACATGAGAGCCCCTTCTGAAGCAAATCCAACTATTTCCACTTTCAACAGCTCCTGGAGCTACAAAGCACAAAGATTTAGCCTCTACCTGGCCTTTATCAGGTTTCTGGCTTTGTCATCCCAGTGTTCAGACACAGTAAGCAGCTCCTGCAGCTTCGCCATCGCTTTCTCAACTGCCGGGTAGGGAGCGAGTCCAACACCTGAGTCTATGAGACGTCTCATATCATCTAGAGTGAGAGAGCCGTGGTCTGAGGAAGTGAGCTGCACATCCTCCAGCCAGCGAGCCTGCTCCAGCCGGACCCGCAGCTCAGCCAGTTGGGGCAGATCAACGTCGAAGTCAAAGCTGATGTCCAGCAGCTCCTGCAGGTCCGCAGCGCTGGGCATCTCTTCTGAAAGGAGTTTTTGGCTTTGCTGTTGAAAAGCTTCCACACGATCGAGAAGATCCTGAAATATATAAATGCAACAATACATCAGAGAAAAAAACCACTGCCACCTTCTCATGGCACCTGGAACACTTCAACACAGTGCGTGTATCAGCATCTCCTCACACGTAATGTGCCTACAAGCCTGAGGATCACAGAACAAGGGCAAGTGACAGGTGTCAAAGGGGTCTTAGAGGAGTAAAAAGGATCTAAAGGGACATTTTACATGTTCCATTAGTGCTTTTTCTGGCTCTGCTCTGCAATGATTGAGGAGGCTGAAGGCGGCTTTGAAAAACACTGGGGAGCACACAGAGCTTCTGGGGCTCATTTCTGCAGCACCGCTGAGGTTTTTGAGCTGCACCACATTCCCAGTAAGCCACAGGCATTTCACTGGTTCATGCACTGCAACACCTTTTCTCTCTCCATACATTTAATGGCTAATTACCCCTAAAAGGTACCTCTGTGGCTGTTTGCACTTCAGCCAGCATCATGGACAGCTAATCAGAGTAACCTCACTGCAAAGGCTGGAGTTCTGTATCTAACCATCCTGCCCAGAGCTCCTAGTACTGCCTGAACTGCTATTCCAGCAGCATATTCTTCCTTTATAGCTGATGTCTTGGTATACTGCCAAGAAGGTTGCTTGCCAGAACAGGCAATCTCACCCACAATGGAAATAAAACCTATTTAGAGATATATTAGAGTGTGAACTGATCTCCAGTAACTGACATTTGTATTAACACCCTAATTTGCATGACTACATATAACTTAGGATTGTTGAGAATGGTATAAAAGCATCCCCTGACCATATGTGTTTTGATATTTCCCTGCTCAAGAATGCCAGATGGAGAAGAACTGTTTGCATGTCTGGCATTGTTGAACTTCTGCTTTTTAAATAGCAAGATAACTTCAGAGTTACAATGCTATAAACAAATAACTGTAAATAGGATTACATAAAATCTGATTCACACATTCCAGACCCAATAAAGCTTCAAAGCAACAATCATCAAGCTGAGCTGGTCTATTCTGATTCACAAGTTATACAGCACTGCTCTCACAGCATCGTGCAGCCCCTTAAGAGCCAGTTCAGGAGCTCGATGCTGCATCTCCTGCTTCTCAGAGTCACAAATATGCAAAGCCCTTCTCCTTTAGACAGCAATTAGAGCTGCACGTAATTATTTTCCTTTATGATATGCAACATCTTGGCAAATTCTGACACAAATCTTGACTTCTTTGCTATCTGGTTGAGGGATGAGCAGCTGGTGAGCAAATAACCAGCACTAGCTGCTGGTCCTGGGAGACAAAGTGGTCTGACTCACCCTGAGCAGCAAGGAGTCTGCTGGAGCAAGGTTTTGGGTAGCCTGGCTGGCAGCTTTGCCTTAGGGCTAGCTGTGCTCTTCCCGAACATGGGTTGATAGCATGAGGAGGTATGCGTTTACAAGACTATGAGAAAGCTGACCCTTGATTAACACAGTGATCTGAACTGTCACTCGGAGCACTGTGGAGTTCTGAATACTCTCAAACAAACTTGGCTTCACTCTTGAGACTGGTTAACTGAGCCCACACTTCTAGTCTGGAGTGACCCAAGTCACCCTGCTGCTTCTTTGCATTACTTCAGACAGCATTACCACTGTGACTGCCTTACATAGTATAAAAATCTGGTGACCATGGACACCAGCAGGACACACAGCTCCGTTCTTACACACCTCCTGTGCAGGAGTTACCCAGATCTGCCACTTCAACTGATTTTAGTCTTGGAGCAAACAGTAAGACAGGAAATTAACACAGTGCAAAGACAGGAGATTAACATAGTACAAATATGTCACTAGGACAAACGCTTGTGTTCCTCCCCCCAGAATTATCCAGGTTACCTTCAGTAAGGGTGTCTGACTGAGGACACAGGGTAGAGCATACAGCTGCCTCACAAACAGCCTCAGCTCATTCACAGTCAGTTGATTCTGACACTTGCCTCCTCCGGAGCGGTACCTGCAATCACACAATTCAACTCTGTTGGGTGCCACTAAACAAGAAAATAAACTCTAAACTTCTCAGACATCTGCTCATGGCTTTGTGGGAGCTTTACCCACAAACAGCACAATATTCCAAAGCATCCAGCAGCCCAGCACACACATACATGGGGGAACTTCCTTTAGCTATAGCAGAATGAGCTATTGTTGAAAATACTCTTTCATATTAAACAGTACTCTGGAATAACTCTTCGTTCTTGGAAGAGCACTGGTTATGGAATAAACCAGCCTTTTTCCAGAACACAAAGTGATTGTGGATAAGCTATTCGGTTATGTTGCAATAGCTATTGCAGCAAGCTCTCCCCAGGCCCATTCCAAAGGAGACCAAATCCCAGTTTTGAATGGGTCATGTAGGCACTTCTGACAAATCCTCTTTACGCTGAAATCATCATTCTCATTTTTATCTACAACTCTGGATCAAACGAGTGGCTTAGAAGTGTTAACAAATTGGCTAACAGTAAAAGCCTCTCTGAACTCAAGCCAGTGTTAACTGGGCCTGAGAACCCTGAACAGAAAGGGAAAGAAATCTCTTACAATTTAATCCACAAGATGCCATTTAAACAGAGGAGGAAACCAAGAGCCCAGCAGGATGTGCCAGCATGACTGCAATGGGACCATGAGAAAATTCTGATTTCCCATTTTAAGGTAAAAACAGGCGGTTCTGAAGGCTACGCAAGGTCCATTGGGAGTCCCAAAACCCGCAGTTCCATAGTAAGCAGAAGCAACTGAACAAAAAGCCTCAGGTACAACACAGGCTGGTTTGTGGTTGACGATGGTTTACTGGGCTTTGTGGAAGTTCTGCAGGATCTTCCAGGAAAAAAGCACAAGTTTGAAAAGGAAGTATTTCTCTACATATTCATATACGTAATGTGCAAGTTTGCCTGGCACCACATGGTTTTGATAACCAGAAATTACATGAGCCTAAAAAGCAGTATTCACAGAAGAGCCTATGCCCATCCAGGGTTATCAATCACAAAGATCTCTAAGCACAAGGCCTCTAAGCTCTTGGAGACTAAGAAGAAGAAAAGGCATCATCAGACCTAGAAAAGGAAGGGGATGGAGAGTGAGAACATCCCTCTGTGCTTGCCCTGCTTTTCCTTTCCAGTGCCAGAGAGGAGCGAGGGCTACACGGTCCTTGGGATCCCTTGGATCACAGACTGAATTGATCTCTTAGGATCCCTTGGGATCAGTTCAGAGAGCTGGTCACAGAACTATCTTCCAAGCAGCAACTGGTGACACTGTTCATCCCTGAGCACCACAGGAACCAAAGCAAACGGGGAAGTACAGCCCATCCTTCTTCAGGTACCACAGAGAAGGTGGTGAGCTGGAGTCACAAGATTTACCCTGAGAGAACATTTATCACCTACCGTGGTCCTTTCTCCCCAGGCACTGTTGGGTGTACTACATAGGAGATGATCCTTGAGTACCACTGACCCCAATTACCAGGGAGGACCTTTCCAGAAGAGTCAAGTCCACTGCTGAACTCCTCCAAACTCGGAATCAGAACAAAATGTTAAGTCCAGAAAGAGAAGTCTATCAAAGGCATGAACCAAATGTTACTGGGTGGGTGGTTCACCACAGTCTGTAACGCTGAAGGAGCTGATAAATACAGCTCTGAGAAAGGCTGACACACTGTTACAGTGACAGAACAGACCTGGACAAGGGAATGAGGGTAAAAATTGCCCCTGGCTCTTTCCAGAGCAAGCAAAGATGGTACGGATATAGAGCAGGAAGGACTCATGGAAGAGCTCATCTGGCACAGAACAGCTGGGAAGAGCCTGGCTGCTTCTCCAAGTTCATCATCAGGAGGCCTGAGCAAATACCAAGGGTGGGAGAACACAGACCAGGGATGCCAGAACCACAAGAGATGGTTCAACACTCAATGAAGGAAGTGATCAGGAGTGAACAAGTCCTTCAATAACAGTGCCATGAATCTCCGGGTTAGGAATTACCTATCTGGCAGAGGTCATGCCTGTTGGAATGCTGACATGGCTGTGACAGAGGGTTCATCCTCTTGTGCTGGCAAGAGAGTGAAGGTGAATCTTCACCAAGCCCTTGCTACAAAGAAAGGTAAGTGCAGCTGCAAGAATCACGTCTAAATAGCAGCTGAATGTTTTACTACTGAAGACCTTCAAAGCTGGCCTTAAAGTACTGCAAGAACACAGGCAGTGGCGAGCTACAGGATGTCTTCTGAGGCAGGCAACATGCAGAAACCACGCAGTGCAGTTGTATCAGCAAAAAAGCAACTGCTCTGACAACCACCACGCTGGTCAAAGCAGCAGAAGTGGGTGAAAACCGTCCTGACAGGAGGACAAAAGAGAAGCAGTCTTTCCTCAACTCCTTTGCACTTTGAAGGTTGTTGGGCCTGAGCAACACTGTCCTCCGCAGGCAGAAACCCAAGGTTTTCCAAGAGACCTGCCAGCCTTTGAGGCCAGATGCAGCCATTTTAAGCCTGGGTGAAGAATCTGCAACAGATGTGACAGATCTGCGCTCTCCAAGAGCAATGGGGTACATCAATAGAGCCATCCTCAGGCTGATGCAATGAGGAGATCTGCCTTCCTCCTTCTGGATCTTTTGACTCCTCTCAACTCATTTCAGACATGGAAACAGCCAGCAGCACCCGCCAGCAGCAATCTAGTCCACAAATAATGTATTACCCAAACACTGCTCTATCTTCAAATTCCTTGAGCAAATAACCCATCTATGAAGATCTAACACAAGCGCTGCCAAAGGAAGAGCAAGGATTTCTCAGAGATCTCATACAGCATTCCCAGCAGCAGCAGCTTGGGAATGTAAGACACTATTTTTCCACAGGACAAAGGATAATGCATAGAACAACATACGCACCACAGATGGATTTCCAGTCCCCATGGCACAAAGTGGACTGGGTCTTTTTGGGTGTTACTTGTCTGGAAATGCCACATCAATTTTTCCTTTCAGGGTATATTAGAGTGAATATTAGAGTGTACATTAGAATATAGTGTATTAGAGTGAATTTACTGCCCAAGTGTCAAACACAGAGGAAGAAGAGACCAAAAGCTCAGGATGTTTAACTTCTTACATGCAGTAAAGGTGAACCTCTCTGTAACAGACAGCTCTTTTGAGAAGACAAAAAGATTACCTGCATTTTTAAGCCTACCCAGGACACTAGCACCTATCCCTGGCCAGTGGCATCTACCTTCAGGGACTCCCTTTTGAGCACACACATACAGAAACATTTACCTGGTTTGCCTTTTGCCATTGAGAAGTTGCTGTGCAACCGAGGCACATTTGTCAGCATCCTGCGTAACCAGCCTGAGGTGTCGCAGAAGATCATTGTCTGGGAACTTCTTCATTTCTGATTCTTCTATCAAAGCCTTAAAACTGATGAGACCTTTTGGGAAAGATGCTAAGTTAACAAAAGTCTCCTTTTGTGATGGATTTGAAACGGTGAAGCTGAGTAACACAACGCATTAAATACATTTCTATTTCAGCTTCAGTTACACTTTGGAGCAAAGTGATTTATCAACTTCTCACGCAGAGGCAGCTTACTTTAAAGCATGAAATGATGGATGATTTCCTCTCATTGCCACGTAAGAGGTGCTAAGGTTGAGAAAGTGGCAAATTCTGTGTTGCAGACACCAGGTCAGACACTTACTTTTCTTGTTGTTAACCTTTGCCTCCAGAGCTTCATTAACGTTGGAAGCCCACTCGTTGTACGACTCTGCGCGCATCTTCAACGCGTTCATCATTGGGTACAGCTCCTCCAGGGTGTAGCGGTACCTACAAGTAGCATAGAATCCAAATACTTCAGCAGGAACTGGGGAGAGCAGGAGGGTGCACAGGAGGGACAGCAACATGGGATGGTTCATTCAACACAGAAACAATCTACTTTGCACCTAGAGTGATCCTGTTAAGACCTACATCCACACCACGTTCCTCTTAACACAAATTCAACATCTCAGTTGCTTCAAAACCAATTTCAATATTGCAGTTGAAGCAATTGTGAAATTGTCTTAGGACATGCTCCATCCATGTAGGACAAAGATGTAACACACAACAGCAACAGAAATATGACAATGAGTACGAAGGAAAGGTCACAAAAGCAAGAAATGTCACACACAAGGACTGGATATAAGGAATGATGACCTTACTGATGTAATAGAAAAGCAAACTAACTTATCCAGCAATTTTCACCATTACAGAGCAAGAGCAGCTGAATGCTGGAAAGAAAGAGTCTTTGTATTCAAGCACAAAAAAGTCACTGTATTTGCAACGGACTGAGAGAAACAGAATACTGAGACTAGCACCATTGACAAAACAGAGCAGGCACTAGATCATCAAAGACATACAACAAATAACTTAATAACAGTGTTGTTTGCTATGCAAAGCTTACCCCAGTTTATACTTGTAGGTGGGACAAGAACAGAGATCCTCGACATGGTACAAGCATACCAGTAATCCGGGTTTACAGGGACAATAAACAGCAGACATGAAGCAGGTGGTTTTACACTTCAGGCACTGTCGCTCATCATCAGGAAACAGCTCAAATGCCACTCTCTCCGAGTCAGTCACTCCCTGCAAAACAGTGTTCAATCACCTCAAAGTCTAATGAAGAGGTAATTATTCCAGGCTAAAACATCAGAAATTAATTGATTGAAGGAATAATGATGTTTAGAAATAAGATATTAAAGCCAGGTGGACACAAATCCAGGTTAGCAAAAAGCAGCTGTTCTGACTGAATTACTGTAAAAACAAGTATTACTTTAAAAAGGAGACATTCTGAACAATACTGAAGGGCAGATGTTAAAGCAAGATGTATGACAAATGGTTCTTTAGTCAAGTGGTCCTCTGAAATCAACTGCTCCTCAGGAAGGTACCACGCAGCTCTAAGCCAGTGATAGCAGAGCACAAGTCACAGCAGGGTGGCACACCACTGCTGTAACTGTCCTTTCTCTCACTACAGTATTGCTTCCTACAACCCCAACTCACCAGTTTATCAACCTTCTCACGCAACCTCTTCTCTTCTTCAATCATAACAGCCATGTCTTTCTGAACGGTAGATGCCACCACCACATCAAGCACATCTGCTTTGGAAGCCATTTTACAGATCATCTCATCATGAGAAAACACACAGTAACGGTTCAGCAGACGGTAATGTTCCACACACTGGCGACCCAATGGCAGCTGCATTGAGAAACAGGAAATAAATGAAGAGTTCCATTTGAAAGCTACATTCAGATACTAACTTTTGCCCTATTAACCAAAACCTGTCCAAATGGCAGGTTAAGCCAAATCCTCCTAGCAAAATATTCCCAATTCAGAATGTAGGACTAGAGAAATCAAGCCCCCGAGCTCTTGTAAACCAGGTCTGCTTACAACCCTCTTACAGTGGCACTGTGGGTGCAAGCTGGTTAGTGCAGGTCACAAGGGAAAGAGACCATAATTAGAGGTAACTAAATCATTAAACTACAGTAGTCTCAGGAGGACCCAAGCTAAAAATACACAGAGCTGAGGAAGTGTCAAAGGGCAGAGTGCATGCACGTGCCCTATGCTTACCATTCGAGGGATGCCCTGTCAAGGGCAGGATTTAGGGCACACTGGACCCTCTTCTTGAATTATATGGCTAATGTATGTGCTGCAGAGCATGAGAAATTGCTGACTCCACGAAGTCCCTAACTACCCTAGGAAGAATAAGCAATTCATTATGAGCTGGGCAGGTTACTTATAGCTTTATTTTAGGACTGCCCAACAGCAAATGGCGCTCAGGTTACAACGAGGTTACATGGCAGAGTGCAGTATGAAATCCATGGAAGGCCAGAAGGAAAACCAAAACCAAACTAACCCATACACGAAACCACAGTCACAATGCAGAAACCTTGCTTCCAGTTTTACTGACCTCCTCCTTGTGAGGCTTTTTAAACCTGACATGGGCTCAGATCCAAACAGCTAAGATCATTTTCTGGTTGGGGGAGAGGTGTGGAGGGGCTGAATTACAGCAGTGCATCAGGTAAGGAACAAGTCTGGAACTGCACACCTCATTAAACACTGCTTTGGGAACCTACCCAGTCAACTGTGCAGAAGTTCACAGCTTCAGCAAAGTTGAAACCCTGATTGAAGCCACTGTGATAAGCTCTTGGAAAGGTGATCACAAACTCTCCAGCGCACTGATTGGTTCGATAGACCTAGGAGAAAACAGATGAGCATCAGGTGAAACCTGAACAGAACTGAAGGCTCTGAAGAGCATATGGATTTCCAACTCCTAGAACATCTGTAACGACTTGGGACAGTTTTAAGCCCAAGAATTACAACTGGCATTTGGTAACTTGTCATACAAAACCCCAGAAAGCAAAGGGCTTTTGTGCAGCTCTACCCACATCCTAAGCAGTTTTAAGCCACCTGCCTGTGCCTTCTGCACTTTACTCTGGGCACAGTTCCACAGGTGAAGCACAGGAAGGCTCTCTTCAACATGCAGCTGAAGGGGAAGAGAAGTTTGAAACCTACTCAGAAGTTCATACCATTGTAACTCTAATGGCTTTTGGCGCTATGCAACCAGCATGAAAGCAGGCAGGGCTTCCTGCACCTTTCCAGTTTGGAGGCTCTCAAAGCATAGCAAACATGCCAAACTTTGTGACCTTTTCCAGATTTCCCTTTCAGTCCCAAGGTCAGCCAATCAAAAGCCAATTCAGTTGTAAAGGGACATAATTCCCACGAATAAGCTAACATGGAATATGATGGAATCTGATGGAAAATGTTTTTAAACACCTAAGAACTTATCCAGGAAAAATAAGAGGATGGGGATGACAAAGGAAGAATGGGTTCTGGCCCTTTGCCAGCATCTGCCCAAAAAAATCTGTGTCTGATTAACCAGACATAGGAAGAGCTCCTGCCATTGTTTCAAAGGTCAAGACTAAACTCTGCAGCTGAGGTACAGAAATAGAAACACACGAAAGGTGGATCTCCAGAGAAGAGTTTTGCCAAGCAATTCCAAAAGCAATGATTCCATTGCCCATCTGTTCATCTGCACGGGCACGTTACACTAGACAAGGAAGATACCACATCATCTCTGGAATAAAAGTAGCTTCAATTATCAGCTTTGAAGTAGAATTCAGTGTAAATGGCAGAGGGTTGGGTTTGGGGGAGTAGCACAGGAGTCCAACAACATACAGGCACTCCGTGGGCCATCAAAGTATTCGGGTTCATTATGGTGACAAGTTGGTGCAAGAGATCTGGCTGAGATTCAAATAGCTCTGGAGCAAGCTTCTTCATTACATCCTCCAGCTGTTCAGCTGCATACCCTGGGGCTCCATACCACGTTTTAGGCTCCCCCCTGCAAGATTATTAAAAAAAGTTAAATATAAGCAATCTTTAAGTTACATTTTCAGTCGTCTGCTTTAAAATACACCATGTCAAAAGAAGGGGTTATCACCAGGAAGGAATGCAAGGACTATGGACCTTTGTGAACCGTCACGTTACAAAGGTCCCTCCTCCAGACCTAAGATGGAATTGTGTGTATTTCTGAACACATGCTTACAATACTGAGGGGTGGGGTGCAGGGCAGGGGGGGGAAGAGGGAAGACTGAAGAAGTCCTCAGTGAAGTTCTGCTGATTCCAGCACAACTTCAAAGCATCAGCTGTTGGACTCAACACAAACTCCCTGGTAGACCTGACAGCCAAAGCCTGTTCTTTCTGTCTTGTGGGTAACTGCCATAGAAGCACCTTGAAGTAAGCAGAAATTAAACTTCCATGTTACCCAAAAGACATCGAGGAAAAAAATATAACCACATCCAGAGCAGGAGCAAAGAACCTTCAGCAACAGCTCAACTCAGTGCAAGGCAGTTGAGAAACAGTAAGGTTATGCAGATGCGTTCCAACAGATATGGCTTCAAATACAGAATGCTGCTGGCTCGCTGCAGCACAAAAATGAAAGCACCTTCCTATCCCATAAAGAACAACGTTAAGAAAGGCATCTATACAAGAAGATAACGGACAGATCATGTTCTCCCAGGACTCCTGAAGAGCTGGCAGGGTAAAGCTGACCCAACAGTATGTTGGTTTGGGGTGGGTTCCCCCTGCCTCCCACCATAAACCATGAAGCAACTGGGAGGCTTCCAGAAGAAAAGAGTGAAGTCTGAATCCAGATGCATATCCCTCATACCTAGGAGCTTATCCCTGTACTCAGACAGCATCTCTGCCATGGCGAAGAGGACAGCTAGTGGGAGGGACTGTGGGAGGGCAGTTACACCAGTAGTATGAGGGACAGTACAAGTAGAATCATCACTATGCTCTGTTTAATGACTATGTAGCCTTGGGCCTGGCCATCTTGGAACAACTCCATGAATCCCCGATGACCAACCAGAGGTGTAACCAAAAACTGCCCTGTGCCCTTACCCAGTATTGGGTTAGTTAAGAATTCTGCTCCTTGATAAGTGTCAGTGCCAAGGAACAGATGACAGCAGTTATGAACTACGTTAAACTTGGACCAGGATATTGGTACCTGGGGTCTCTGGACTTCGAGAAAGCAGGTAACTGAGAAAGACACAATTCTTATGGACGTGTTAAGATGCCAGCTTTCTGAAGGCAGCAAGCTGCAGAACAGAAGAGGGTGGCAGCTCTTTTGGCACTGCTACCTGACACATTCCTCCCTCTACAGATACTGCCATTAGTGATGGTAACTCTTCCTCTGACCAGGACCAACATTTACTTGCAAGCATCTTTAGAAGCAAAGATTTGGGGGTTTTCTCTTTTTTCCACTTCAAGAACTAACACAGAATTTAAAGTTCCTTCAGCCCTATGAAAGCTCTGCTGCTGTAGCTTGGTTCACTTGTGACCATCTGCTCAAACTACTGCGCCAGAATACAAGCTCCTTCAAGCCAAATGGGAACACTGGAGACAGACATTCATCCCTCCCATTTCACAAGATCAGTCCTGCCTTCTGAAGTCTCTTACAAATTCAGAGCACTGCCTCTCCAGCAGCAGGTCATTGAGATGGGCTGCTCTGGCCAAAACCAGTATTAACCTCAACTACCCAGTGCTCTCCAATAGGCTAAACCACCCAGACTTCAACCTCAAAGCTGAAGGGAAATACAGAAGAACATCTGCAGGTATAAAGACCATGTCAAGGATCTTCATGCTGGAGCAGTCACATACTGAAAGTGGGTAGGACAACTTGCACATGTGTCTGTGACTGGATATATATGTCTACACATATATGCACTTGCATATCTTTCTGGCCTTGACTGGAAGCACTAAATGCAATACAGGACAACTGATGGGGGACATAACACCATTCCAGCCATAGTGAGGGAAGCTCTCCTACATGTAGTGAAGTTTCTACTGCAAACCTCCTCTCCGGGCTAGATTTAGTCTGACTGAAGACCCAGCTGAAAAAACAAGGGGAAAAATGACAAGATCATATTTACAACACAAACCTGATCACTCATTTATGTAGCTTCACTCCATCATTGTATCAAGTACTGAGAAAGCAACTGAAGTCACTGACTACCTGGACTGTGCTACAGCAGCAGCCACTTCAAGGAGCAGCAATTGAACACCTCACCAAAATGATGGCTACTGAACAGCAGCTGGGATGTGGTTTTCCTATTCTGCTGGAATAATGTGAACAAGGAAAGGCAAAGGGCTTCAGGAGTGACACAAACAATTCAAACTCCAGAAAAGCTGCAAGGTGAAAAGTTGAAACAGCTCAATCTATTTAGAACATCAAAGAGATGGCAAAGATCTGTCCTGACTAGAGCTGACAAGTGGTCGCTTGATGAGAGGGTTTATGATAGAATGATCTATCGAACACACAAAAAACATGCAGGGTCCTAAGGCTGTTGAAGCTAGATGATTAAAATAAAAGTTGTGCATTGCTCATAATAAAACATTTGATGGAATAACTGCTGCATCTCTCATGGATTTAAAGCTGGGAATGGATGTCTCTTTCCAAAACATGACCCGTTGTCCAAAAGCAAATCAACGCAGGGATTGCACTGGGGCAAATTGAACCCTGCTGCTATAGGACTGCATGAGTAATTCTGGCCTGAACAATGTGCATCTGGATTTAGTGCGCTCATTAAAAAGGGGAAGGGGGAATGAAAGGGAGATTGCTTCCCAGGCTGACTTCATTCCTCAAACTCACCAATGAAGATAGTTAATCGAATAGCTCCAGTGGTCTTCTATATGCCAACAAAATGAAGAAAAGCACATTCCTACATACAGCCAGGGTAATTTCATTCCACATATGTCTGCAGTGATGTGAGCAAGAACAGACTGCTCCATCACAGGCATGTTGTTTAAATTCCAGCCACTATCAAGGTACTCCTGAAAATTGAACAGAACAGTCGCAGGTTTGTACAACATGAAGTAAGAAACCCAAGAACTTCAGACTGGAAAACCATCTTTCCCAACTGAAAAATGTCAGAAACAGGTTAAAGGACAAACCCTCCATTGTCTTTGTCCCTTTCACAAGCCTTATCTGACTGCTTTTGTTAAAAAGCTTTGTTAAAATGAGACTTTGTAAAGTCTGGAAGTTATTTATTAACTTTGGGGTGAAAACTTTGGCTTTTAATGCCCGATCACAGCACATTTTATTTATTCAAAACTCTGATATACTTCTCCTCTTCAAATACTGTGTCATATACATAAAGCAAACACTTTGCAACCCAGCTCTATTATTGTGCTTTGAACCAAAGAGACCTGTTTAATGAAGAACCGCGATACAAATGGACACAGTGAACTAAATGGAGACCTACCTCTTCCTCTGGTCTAACTTTAAACTTCCCACCCCTGACTGGGAAGCCACTGCCAAATTCCTTTGAAGCAATATCAGCTCCGTATTCTACTGTCACATCCTCTTCAATGGTACTAACAAGTCTCCAGAACTCTTTTTCAACCAGCTCGGTGGGGACCATCTATAGATACAAGAATAAAAACAAGGAGTACAGCATGAGGAATCTGTGTATAAAGAGCATGTGAATCAAAGGCGTCTCAGGGAAGAGCCTCCATTAGCTTGAAGCATTTCACTGGTTCAGCATCATTTCAACAGGAGAAAATAAAATGCAGAAGCACTTTATTCTTACTTAAAGGTGGAACCTTGGTGGCCCCACCAAGGCCACGCTGCTGCTGTGCTCCTGCAGGAATGGGTGAGGAAGAGTATCCTCTTCCTTACAGGCACTTCAAAAGTGGAACCCCCAGCCCAAACCAAAGCACCAACCAATCAACCCAGCAGCCAGTGGAACAAGAAACCACGACACCAGTGAGAACACGGATTCACTGACGTAAATGAGAACCTGGGATTTCACCCCATTCCTGCCTCCCCCTCAAAGTTACATACTTTAACTAAGCACAAACCCCAAAATCTATAGCATGGCACCAGGATAAACACATGAACGTACGTGAACTGGCATGTTAAAGTAGTCTGACTTGAATGCATCTGCCATTTCTCCAAACGTGCGAAGCGTATAGTCTCTTGCTGCTTGTTCAAAACCAAATGCCTCTTGAGGCTTATTACACTCCTGCAATTGAAAAGATCATCATTTCCACGATGCATTAATAAGACAACCTGTGCTCAGATTTTTCCCAAGCAAGCTACTATTACAGCATTTGGTAAGAAGGCATTGAAATAAATGATTGTCTCAAACCTCACTGAGTCAGAAAGAAGAAACTACTCTGCTTAACTCACCAAATCACAGTATTTATTGATGAATCTGCAGTAACATCAGTGAAGTCTAATTTCTCCTTCCCTTAGTAGAGCTAAGCAGTAAGAAGACCTTCATGCTGATGCACCCAGTGAGACTCAATTTAAAGTACAGAGGAAAGCTACCAATTAAAACCCAACGTAGTCTTTTAAGGCACATCAGTTTTTGCCTTCTAGCTTTCCAACCCGAAGCATGCCTGATGTTCATTTTAGTTTTACTCTTTATCACCTTGCTTGCACAACCTTAAATAACAACAAACTATGCTTTCAATCCCTAGGATGGAGTTTAAAAACATCACAAAACAAACAGCCTTCAGCCTGACTGCTATGGCTTGTTGGATTACCTGAGCCAAACACTGGGGACACCTCCAGTCCCCCTTGGGAACATCATGAAGGGGTGGAATTAAACAGAAAGTATGGTAACTGTCATCACAGCCATCGCACAACAGGAGACGGTCCTCATCGTTACCACTGCCACATAAGAGACAAACATACAAATCCACCTGCAACAAAAAAATTGCCAGAGTGGGAATTTGAGCACTTCAGGTAACTTATGTGGAAGAGCAGGTCGGTACCGCAGTCACCTGTGACATCTGGGGAGGTTCCCTTTTACTTGCTCTCAGAAATGGAAGGAAGACAAGGAAACACAAAATACTGATGTCCAAGTTTAAATACTGCCCCCGATCTGCAGTTGAAGGAAGGACCACAAGAGTTCCAAACCCTTCCATGGACTGTTTCCCAAGTGACAGGAGACCTGATTCATTGGCCAGCCTAGTTTGAACCAGCAGTGCTGTGGATTTGGTGGGTGCAACATCAACTGGTTGCTCACAAACCCCTTTTCTTCTTGCTCTCACTTGCAGCATGCGTGCACAGATGGTTCATCCTTTTCCTAGACCAACTGTTGGGAGCCTCAGAAGAGAGAAAGGAGCTCCTCTTGATGGCAGCATCCCTCTTTTCCACCCAGAGATAGCAGCCAACACCTTAGTTTTCATTCGGAAAAGTACCAGCTTCCTAGCAGAGCTACATGCTTTTGGGCTGATACAGAAGGGGGACGGAGGTTTCACACAGCAACTACCAAGCCACAAGGAAAAGGGGCACTTTGGCAATGGGCAGAGAAATCAGCTCACAAAAAAAACATTTCTCTTTGGACTCTTCATTCAAAATGCTTATTTGAACACTGTACCTTGGAGACAGAAACCAAGTTATTTTAGTTATACTGAAACTTAACCAGCCCGTTAAGCTTCAGCACAAAGCTTAACAGGTATGTGTATTCTGTCAGGCACAGGTACTGCTTTGTTTCAACCATAGGGTTACATGAAGAATACAAGAGTCTTTATTGCTGTATAAAGGCCACATTTAACTACGTGCCCAGAGAAACCCAGGAACACCCACACCCAATGGGAAGCAGCAGGAAGCAGGGGTACTCACAGCGTTAGTGGGCTTTTTAGATCGGACTTTGGATTTGTCCTTCTCTGGCTCCCCAGTGTGTTCTCTCTTCTTGGGCAGTTTCACTGTGCTGTGCGTTTCCTTTTCTGGTGCACCAAAGAAACACCAAACAATGAGGGCATTACAAAATGGTTTAATGCTTGGAATACTTGTTATTATCTGTTTTGTTATTACTTTCAGCCTGCATCACTCCCAGTTACTCCTTGTTATCCCATACACACGCTTGTATCAGTTAGCTTAGGACTTGAACACCTGCAATTATCAGACACACCAAGTACAGCTCTACAGGCAAGCAATGACCATCACAGCCTACATTCGTCAAGCGGGTATTTTAAATCCTCTTTAGACTACGAGCATCTTCATAAGCTTTCGTTTCCATGTGGTGGCAACAAATGCAGCTCAATCACTCCATCAATTTTACAGCAGCACGTCACACGGAGACATGAAACAACACAACAGCTTCCAACAATGGCCTTCACAATTCAGTTTCTTGTACCACTTCTGGTGCTGAAGACAAGGGGGCAAGGAAGTTCTCAGCTAATGTTACACATGAGCTTTACATGTGGACATGAGACAATCTTAAGCATTTCTTGGAGTCTGAGAGCTAACACAGTTACTAAAGAGAAAGAAGCCTACAGCCTTCAGACATTTAAGCATTAAAAAGCTGTCTGGAGCCCTTTCCTTCTGCTCTTCAGGAGGGAAAAAAAGAAAGACCAAAATCTACACAAATTCTTGGGGAAAAAAATTCTTCTGAAGGCACAGAAACTGAGAACAGGGCCTGTGACAGTCACAGGGACTGTGAGAATGAACACCCTGGGCCCACTGTAGGAGAGGATCTGGCTCAAGACCATCCTAAGAACCTGAACACACATAAGTCCAGGGGACCTGATGAAGTCCATCTGCGGGCCCTGAAGGAGCTGGCAAATGAAGTTGCTAAGCCACTGTCCATCGTACTTAAAAACTCCTGGCAGTGAGGTGAAGTTCCCGACGACTGGAAAGGGGAAATATAATCCCCGTTTTCAGGAAGGGGAAAAGGGATGAGCTGGGGAAGTATAGAGCAGTCAGTCTCACCTCTGAGTCTGGCAAAGACTTGGAGCGGATTGTCCTGGAAGGCATGCTGAGGCACATGGAAAACAACAAGGTGCTGGGTGACAGCCAGCATGGCTTCACTAGGGGGAAATCCTGCCTGACCCATCTGGTGGCCTTCTATGATGGGGCTACAGAACTGATGGACAAGGGTAGAGCAGTTGACGGCATCTACCTGGACTTGTGCAAAGCAGCTGACACCGTCTCACATGATATCCTTGTCTCTAAGTTGGAGAGACACCAATTTGATAGGTGGACCACTCGGTGGATAAAAACCTGGCTGGATGGCCGCACACAAAGGGCTGTATTCTTTACTGTGAGGGTGGTGAGGCACTGCAATGGGCTGCCCAGGGAAGCTGTGAATGCTCCATCCCTGGTGGTGTTCAAGGCCAGGTTGGACAGAGCCTTGGGTGCCATGGTTTAGTGTGACGTGTCCCTGCCCATGGTATGGGGTTGGAACAGGATGATCATAAGGTTCTTTTCAACCCCAACTATTCTATGGTTCTAGGAGAAGCTGCTTTGTTCAATTCAGTTAGCAGTAGTTGTACGTGGTCCCTGTATTTGCTTTGCCAAAGTAGCTCTCAACAAGCTCATTCTTTTGTTTGATGGCATTAAACATTCCTTCTCAATCTGAAATTATTATTTCTTAAGGACACAACAGGCTCAGAATTGACAGAAGGAATTTCAAAGATCATATTATGAGGATGAAGCTCCAAATCCTCTTGGATACTGAGGCTCACACGATCCTTTGCATTCGTGAGTTTCATTTCCTGATTTCAATTTCTTTCCTAAAACTATGTGAAATCTGATGCAGTCTTAAAAGAGTTTCCTTCATTTAAAGCCAGTGGATTGATGCTGGGTATTGAAAATACAGAACTGTGGCTCAAGTCTCACTGCTGATTGCTCCCCAGGAGACACTGAGGTTTAAAAACCAAGGAGAAAGTGTTGTTTCAACTGAAAGTACCTTCTGAAAAAGAAAAACCACTCACAAACCAAAGCGATGTCACAGCCATCAATGGACCTTTCCAGTAAATTCAACTCGCAAATGAAGTTTGGTTGGTTTGGGGTTTTTTAGTACTTGGAATTGCTCCAACTCCTGAATTTAACTCTGGCCTTGAACCGTTTGTACAAAGGAATAGAAACTGCAATCCCATTTTGTTTCAGTCTCCACTCACCATTTTCACACTTGGGAGGTGCACAGCCCATTCTCCGTCTCAGATTGTGAGTTCTGGTTTCTGGAGGGTCAGACTCCGTTTTAATATTGGTTGCCTTCAAGAAAACCGAAACAAAATAATCAGTAATGAAGACTGAACCCTTTGGGTTTAGGCTTCTATTTGGGAAAAGGTTCATTCCCATCCATCCCACTGCTCCCTGCCCAAGTGTGGCCCCACGATCCTGGAACATCCCGGTGGGCACTGCTGCAGGAATGCTGCGTACCGAAGAGATCCAACCTGTGCTCAGCCCCTCTCATAAATGGAAAGGGTGCAGAGGTTCGGAGAACAAGCTCATGTGAGACATAAGCACTTCACTGAAGCACAATGGAGGTCTGCAAACTTGTAACCTGACTTGTTCTAGGGAAGAGTCGGGCAGACAGAAGTCAGATGAAGGCTTTGACGACTTCATTTAAAATCAAAGAACCATTTTAGACTTACAAATGAGTAAATCTAAAAAGGCAACCTGAATTTCTGAAATACCTGTATTCAATTATTGAAAAGAGAAAGAGTGAGCTCAGAGAGAAATAACCCAGGGAACAACCTGGAGAGATTTGAAAGGAAATCCTACACAAAGCCTGTGCCAGTCTCGATACCACATCTTTAGTATAATTTCAGCAAAGGAGCAAGGAGCACTGGGCTTTCCCAGATTTTCTTTGGCTCTTTGAGAAGCAGAACATCCCCCAGCCTAAGCAGGGCACTCGGTGGATTGTGGAGGCTTCAACACAGAATAATGTTATCCAATTCTTCTATTTCTTCCCTGAAGTTTTGAGACTGTGGGAGAACAACTCCCAAATCCCCCAGCATAAAGACACAGCTCTCCAACATTGTATTTTTTAAGCCTAATTTCTTAAGGAAATGAGGTCATGCAAACACTACCTTGCTACTCATGCAATCAACAGCAAATCATAGCACTTGTTGGGCAAGCTTTCCAAGTGTGCCTTCCGTCACTGTGTTATGGCTCCAAGCTGTCACCACACAGCACCTGCCCATACAAAACCAGGTTCTCTCACCTCTGCTCTCAGGCGCTTTGCTCGACGAGCAGGAGGACAGGTTTCTGATGGCTGAACAGACTGTCTCTGGGGAATATCGTGGGGCTTATACTCCTTGTCCTTCGTGTCACCGGCGAGATCTGGTTTTTGCAAGCACTGAAGAGAGACAATGTGATTACTTCATTTTGCCTCCACCTCTCATCCAAACTTTGTGCAGAACAATTTCCTGGCTGATGTGAAAGAATGCAGACAGGGCTTCCATAATTCCTGTGCTGAGTTAATAAAACCCCTGTTTCTGACAATTGTAACACAACCAATTTGGGTTAAGTCACAAAACTGCTTTTTTCTGCCCTTTAACTGATCGCAGTAACCATAATAAATGATCTTAAATAGAGCTGAAGTCATCCTTTGAGTGTTATGAGTACCAAACACCTCTCCGTGGGAATACTAACACTGATTCTTCGAGTAGATGGTTCTTTTGGAGACTGTATCAACAGCATACTGGAAACTGCTGTAGTGTCCTCAGGTTGCATTACTGCAATGCTAACATACAGAGCAATATAGAAGTAAATTACAGCCCACCATACATCCCAGTCTTCATTGAATACAGTTTTGTCTGAACAACACTGCATTCTTTGTATGTTTTGGAGAGGATAACTATGCTGCATGAGTTAAGGACAGAGAGAAAGATGCAAGAACAGTTTCAGCTCTTCCGAGTTGCTGAATGAACACAATCACAGAAGGTCTCAAGCTGGAATGCATTAAGTTGCTGTAAGCTGGACATACATTTGGCAAGAAAAACAACAATTAATGACAACTGCAAGTGTGACAAAGCCACACAGCAGTCAGTAACAGCAGACAAATTACAACAGATTAATGAGCAAACAACAAATCCTAAAGGAAGAAAAAGCCTTATGTTGTTACAAAGAATTTCACATGAACTGCTGGATCCACATGTCCCCGGGTCTCTTAATCTGCTCCCATCACAAGCATTTTCACAGCTAGACTGAAAGAGGACAGGAACTGCAAGAGAACTGCCACAGGGGTGGAAGGACCACTGCAGGCAGCACAGGAATCAGACCTTCAGAAACAAATGGTATCAGAAGGGGCAATGGAAAAGGAGGAAGTGGCATTTCAGAAGGTTAAGTTCATGCTGAAAGAAATATGTATTGACCGAAACAGAAGTATCAGCCAAGGGTACTGGGGTATCATTAACTGTCACCCACAGACAGTCCAGATGCTCCTCCTGCCTGCATGAAGAGCTTCTCTCCCAAGGCTGGTTGAGCAATTGCAAGAAGGAAGCACACACCTCAAACTGACAGCTGTCAAATGGAACAGCTCTGTCTCCTCCAAAGCCCAGAATCACAGACACTTGGATTCCCAGGAAAGCACCGAACAGACACACAATAAACGGACACCTACACAAGAAGCATCTGGGGAAGCACCGCTGACAGAGAACACATGGAGGGAAGCCAAAAACAGTCTCAGCTGATAATCTTCCTCAAAAAACCCTGCATAGCAAAACAAACTCAGCTGGAAGATAACACTGTCAGGAAGGAAGTCAAGTCTTGGAGTGAAAAGTGAGCTGAAGCCAACAGATTTCTGCGCATCCACTCAGTTCACTGAAAACACACATCTCTGCCACGTATGGGAGGGGAATATTTTAACAGCTCTGGGGGAGGTGCTTGGAAAAGGAAGTTAACCTCACCTACATCTCCAGAACCACATCCACCAAGCATCAGTGTGCAACAAACATTATGATCCCTTCGCAAGAGAGCGCTTGGGAAGTTAAATGGAAATGGAAGCATGATCACTTACGAGAAGGTTTTCCTCTTCTAAGAGGGACCACTACTGAGGAAACCATGAAGGAAAGGATCAGATGTGACAGACCACGTCCCCTCTTTTACAACCTGTAATTAGGTCTTCCCTGTGCAGCTGCACGTCAAAAATAGGAAAGCAAAGCTCATCCCCAAACACACCAGCTCCAAAACCCAACAGAAAAGAGAATCAGCAGCTTTCAGACCTAACAAAACCACACAAAGTTATCATGAAATGCCTTCAGAAAACGCTCTTGTTTTCCATTGCTAAACACAAAGGGGTCTGAGGCAAGGCAGAGTATTTTTGATATGGTACTTTTCCCAGCACAAAACTTCATATTCAGTAGCATTCTGTTCTTATCTGCTATTTAATACTCAAACCTACCAAAGTTCAACTAACTCATCCAAAGGGCCTGCAGAATCTCAGTTTTGCACTGAACAGCCATCAGCACTACTTAAATAAAAAGCCTTCAATGCCAACCTTTCCTGATGTATGTCAGGAAGCTCCCCTGTTTTGGTAGTTTCATGTGAAAGGCCAGCGTTGACTTCTGCAGACAGAGACATACTTGTAACGGGATTAGGGCTTTTATTGCTTAAAAAAGGTCAACACTCCTCTGCTTGAAAGATCATCATGGAAAGAGCGCTTCAAATAAAACTGGATGTTGGTAACTGCAGCCTATTTCCTGAATAAACGGCTACTGCTCCAAAAGAAAAGCCCTATTCTTCATTAGAGACTATGCTGCTTCTACTCTCAACCAAACCCTGAGTTTTCCTTTAACAGACAAATCTAAGCAGAAAGGATGAAGATTTAAGCTTGACAAAAAAGTCCCAAGCCAATTTGTTAACCCCACTGCAATATGCATGAAGCATTCTTGAATGTGGACATCCTTAGTGAAAGCAAAATGAGTTACTGCCCCAGTTTGATGTAGTTCCCCAGCTGCTCTATGTGCAAGTGATCCAGACCCACAGCACTCTTGTTCTATCAGACATGGACCTAGAATGACCTCTGAGTACAGCAGTATTTGGCATTTCACAAAGCCACACTGAAGGAAATCCTCACAGGAAGCCTGAAAGTTCGTTACCATGAGGCTCTCTTCCATGAGGACAGAGAAAACACAAAAAGGTAGCACTGAAAGCACCCAGGCAGAAGTTACTTTTTTGATGACAAGTCTGCCCATGGCCTTCTGAACTGCTTACATCAACACCACAGACAGCATCTTGTCCCCTGCAAGCCACAATGCCTAAAGCAGGCTTCTGCAATGTGCTATCAATTAAAAGAACAGACCAGACTGGCTGCTAAACGAATGTGGCTTCAGTTAGCTTCAGTATAGCTTACCAGTAGGCTTGCTCCAGACTGGAATAAGTTGTAAGGATAGAGAATGCGCTCGTAATGCGCACGGATGTGCGAGCCTACGGCTTTGCCAGGCGCAAATCCCATCCTAGTGGCTATCTTGGTCCATTTTCTCTCCTTGGAGACGACATCAAACCCTCCTTCTTCTGCAACAAGCTAAAAAGCAAAATACAAAAAGGCCATGTATTTAGTACCCAAGCTCTCAGTGCTTAAGGGAAGCACTGCTTGTGTAGCAGCAAGACACCCCCACAACCACTGTTTAAAATCAGAGGGCACAGATTAAAAGGAAAAAAAAAAACCCAAATGTGAAAGTGGTTTCAAAGCCATAACTGAAACATTTCATACAGAACCTATTGTTAGAAACCATAAACTTATTACTTTGCAATTACTTTGCAAGCCAGTCAGCACCTGGACTAGATGACCAAGCAGTAATTCAGTCTACTTGTGAGAATTACTCTGGCTGCAATTTGCCCGCTTTCTATTCCTCCATGATTTGCTAGCACGGTCCAATCACCTCGTCTCACTAGAACAAGTATTCTATTTCATAGAATAAGCTCAAAAGCAACCACATAAAATCTATGCTAAACGTAACCTTGGGGTCAGTGAACCGAAGCCCTCACTATCAGAATATATAAACTTCTCCAGAAGCTTAACAAGGTTCAGTTTAAAAGTGACTGGATTTTTTCTCCCATATTTCTAATGGAAAACGTTTTTTCTCACTGCTGTCATTGTTCAGAAGCTTTCCCCAGTTAAGCCCAAGTTTATTCCTAACCGGATTGTATCCAAGTTAGCTCTAAAGAACTGGAAACCTCATTTGATCTCCCAGCTTACAAGAAAACTCCCAATGATATTTGTGATGATTTTGTCACATTAGCTACGTTAGGGTAACAAACCAATACTTTTTAGTCAGAATCTCCCTTGAACTGCGATACCATCCCAGAAACTGCGGTAACACAAGATCTGGTTAGGACAAGTCTTACCCTGTTAAGCTGAAATAAATCCAAGATCTTCCTCTCCACATGTGGTATTTTCAGCGTACATCCTTGGAGCTCCCAAAACTTCGCAATCTGGTCCAGGAAATTTAGCTTTACGCGAGTTTGGGCCTGGAAAGCCAACAAGCAAGCAATCAAATGACCTGCACGCTAGACGCAGAGGAAGCTTTTGTATCCCAGGGTTTGCAACGCTGCAGCCTCAGCTGCCTGCACAACTTTTCCCTCTGCAATGGCATTTTGTATTCTTCCCCTCTGTCACATGCAGGGAAAAGGAATTAAAACCCATACAGACACCATCAGTCTTTCCCCAAGTCACTTGTGTTAACTTTTACTGCATTTAGAGAAGTGCTTTTTGAGAACAGACAAGCAACGCTTTATTACTGCTAAAAACCACCTAAACGAGCTACACTGCTACAACTGATTATACTTCTGACATTAATAAAAGTAATAGTTTATTATAACTTATTACAAATTGACTTTTAATAACCCAAACATAAAGCAGTATTTAGGGCTTATTATGAGAGAAATCAGGGAAGCAAAGAGTCAGCCTCAATCCGCTCGTACCAGTGGTGAGCTAACCAGGACTCCTCGCTGCTCCCTTCTGGGCTGAGTTCATGACAGCACTGAATGAATGTGCTTGTGAATAGCAAATTTCCACCAACTGAATCCAGATTTTGCAATTGTTCCTTCCAAATGGCTTGTTATTTTTAAAGCAATTTAAGTATTTCATCTCTTCTATAAGATGCTGTGCACGTGCAAAATGCAAATCTATGGTGCTTGAGAATGTGAGTTTAACCTCTTGTAAGCACCTCTGTGTGGAAAAGGCCTAAATAACGTTCCTTTAATGAGCACTAACTTGACTTGTTATGCTTGGTACGTTTTTAACTAGGTTCTGAAACAGATGAATTTCTCTACTAATTAAAAACTGACATTCAGAGGTCCCCAGTGCTGCTGGCTCAAGTCAAACACAGCTCACAGCCAATGCACTGGAAACCACCACCTCGCAAAGCAATACTTCAACATTCCGGAGCAGAAGGATGTTCAGTTTTCTGGTTTACCTCCAGTTCATTCAGTCTCTGGATCCTTGGGGTAAAGTGAAGCTTATCGACATCACATGCAAATGGCGGCTGCCAGTCCTGCAAAAAACAGAAGGGCTTCATCAAAAGACCAGGAAAACAAAGGGAACTTCTCTACGTGTCAGACAAAAGCCAGGTGAGCCCAAAGCATGGCAGAGGTCTCCATGGCTCCCAAACCCCGCTCAGCCCTGATGCACAGCCATACACATGGCAGGAGGCCAGCATAGCTGTGATCACCTCGCTGGAGGTGAGGGCTGCACCCAACCTGTCAGGTATCACACTCCACCGTGAGAGATCTGCTTCTGCTTCTCTGTTACTTCATGTCCAACAAGCCTGAACTCCCTGGGAAGTGGTGCTGCTGAGCAGGTCCAACCCACCCAGCAGGAGGAACAAATCCACTCAGAGACGGGACGTCACTTACATGAGTAAATTCAGTATTGGCACCACGCAAAACACAGAACAAAGTCAAGTTTCATAACCATGATGCTGCCTCAGTTGGGAAGACCAACATGTGATAGCAGAGACTGTGTGTGAAGGTCAAACGCAGCAGTTTGTGTTCAGAAGTGCTGGTCTTCAGAACAAACAGCAGCTGCACTAAAAACAAGGGGTAAAAAGCTGCTTCTTTTAATTCCTTGTCTGCAAACATTCCGAAAAGCTGGAATATGGCCAATTACAAAACGATGATTACTTCTTTGATGGACTACCTGCAACTGCCAGTGTTTATAAATACAACTATAAAGCCATTTTATCCCTCAGATCTCTGACATCTCTCGCACGCAGTTGGCTTGGCAGTACACAGCTTCACTAAACCAAATTAGATTTGATTTGGACTTGACAGTAATTCATTATCTATAGAACTATCTTATTATCACTAATTACAGAAGGAAGATAATGCACGAGCGCTACTGACAGCAGAGTAAGACAAGAGCTTTCTACGAGGAAAAGGAAAATGCTTTCTCAACACTGGCAGGCTCCAGCAACTGAAGTAAGATCAGCAGCACAAGCAGACTTGTTGGTGTAGCAGACATAGCTAATAGACAAACTGGTGTCAAATATAACCCTAGAGGATTTGCAAAGCAGTTCTCTCCCTACAGCCATCCAGGCTCAGTTCTGCATCATGATAACCTCATCCTGTCACCAGAGCAGAAGGAGGCACGTTCGCAGCTGCAGAAAAGGGATGCAAGAGTCACTGAGAGCATGGGAAAACTGAAGAGCAACAAGGAACACCAATCTGCGTGTTTTATCAAACACGTTGACTAATCCAGGCCTCTACATCAGTAATATGGGAGATTCCTGACCCTACAGAGCATTTTCAGCACATCAAAACTTAGCAAGGCCAGGCTGAAATGATGAACTAGAAATTAGATGACCGTCTAACAGGAGTCAGGATGACGAAGGATGCTCAGTCCTCAACCAGTGGGACTTGCTTCTCAATCATTCTTGTTCTTTAAACCATGACACAAAGATCGGCGTCCAACTGAATGATGTCCCTACACAACTAGATAAAATTACCCCTTCTTTTACTGACTCTATTTTGTTTGCCATAAAAATGTCTGACATTTCTAACATCACGCTATTTGGTGAATCATTTGAGACCTCAAACTGAGATGAGAAACATGACTGGGAGCTTTTAGGACCCAATTTGAAGCACTGTACTTCAACCCAACAAATGGGGCTTCCAAGAAGAACCAAATGGTTCCATCATTAGCCAAAACTCTGGAGTTTGCTCTGTGTGCAGACAAACAGAAGTCAGGCAACCAAACCAGGAGAGGACAGACAGTAGTAATGACATGCTGGTGACCATAATAAACTGCCCAAGGGCAAACTGCAAGATCCTAAATGCTTTGCTTAGGCTGAGAGTAAATGAAAGCAAAGAGGCATATGCTGATTGACTGCTCCACTGAGCAGTAAGCCAAGGATGCTTCCAGGGGATGCCAAGCAGACCACGCACTGCCCAACAACAGCATCCTGTAGGAGGATGAGAAACAGGAATAAAACAAAGAGGAGCAGGAGTTCAGCTCCGGTGGCAATGGCACAGCCGCTGAATCAGATGCTGTGCTTCAGGGACAGTGCTTGCAGACCATCAGCAAAGCCAAACAAGAGGGGTTGAGCACAGACAACCTTGCTGGTTGGGCCATGTCCCCTGGCACAGTCTGCTGCTCTGGGGAGCAGCCCAGAGGAGATGTGGCATGCCACCAGGCCACAACAGGAGGAACAGGATCCCCACCTGCTCCTGCAAGTTCAGCTCATGCTCAGCCTTAAGGAAATAAAGATATGAGAGTCCGCAGGAGAGATACAGACTTAGGAGCCACTGCTAGAAGGCAGCTTGTCTTCAAGCAGGACAGAAGCAAGCTTGTCCACCCCATTCCTGAAAGCAAATGAAGAGGTTTATGCGCATTAGCTCACAGAAAACCTCACTCACAGCATGACATACGGAAACATACCACTCCAGTTACCTGGTTAGCTCCATACAGCTCCTATGTGTTAATGACTGGCCTTCATTTTTGGCCCCAAAGTGAAGAATTTGCCAAGACTTGCTCTAGCAAGGAACCACACATCTTGTTCATTGGGAAAAGTAAGGCGACCGCAGACGGCAGACACTTCCTCAACAGGTATTTTCTGCACCTAGCAGCTCGGAGGTTTAATGTCACTGATGAACAACCTGCACACCAGCATACTTTGATGGTACTTCAGCTGTTTTACAAGGAGAAGCTTTGGAAAATCAATTTATTCAACACAGGACTTTGACCACCCTTTCAGTCTATCAGGCAGATGGGTCCTTCCACTCCAAACAAGCATTTAACAGCCTTAGAAATGTTCAATTCTTAAGCAAGGAGAAAGACACTGCAAGAACTTCTGCTGAGATACAGTAAATTGGCTTAATTCCTAAACAAGACTCTTTCAACCCTTCTTTAGTAACTACATTATTTACACAACAAAACGCCTGCAAACACTCTGAAGCGCAACTTAATAAGACAAGGGGTATTGAGAGACATATCTGCTTTGCAAGAACTGCCTTTATGCACCTCGGAGCTGCAGCAGCACCACGAGAGGGAGCTTCTTAGTGCAATGCTCATTTGCAAAGCTGCTGATCCACAAGAGGAGCTGCGCTGTCAAGAGCAGAGCACACACAGCAACTCTACAGGTCCACATCCCCTTAGGTGTGTGTCTGAGTCAAGCCATCTCCATCCAGCATGCATCTCCAAGGTCCTTCTACCTAAAGAAGATAAAACCCCAGACTGGTTTGGGCTGGAAGCTCATCCAGTTCCAACCCCCTGCCATGGGAAGGGATGCCTCACACCAGACCGTGTCACCCAAGGCTCTGCCCAACCTGACCTTGGACACGGTCAGGGATGGAGCATTCACCACTTCTCTGGGCACCCTGTGCCAGAGCCTCAGCACCCTCAAAGGTGAGAACTTCTTCCTTAGATCGAATCTGAACTTCCCTTGTTTCAGTTTGAACCCATCACCCCTTGTCCCATCACTACAGTCCTTGACACAAGAGCCACACATCATCACCTGCCTCTGTTAGCGTGCCTCTGTTATCCAGACCTGGCAGAGCAAACCTGGACATAAATCCAGGCAAAAAGCTGAGACTGACATCAACACTTCCAGCTTGCATTGCTCCTCCCAGATCCGTGTTACAGGAATGGCCTCGTGTAACTGCAGCTGCAAACCCCGCACCTCATCCAAACTCACTCTCTAATTAAGACTGAACCACCCCCACTCCCTTGAATTCAAGTGAACAAGAAATTCCCACTGTCACTGCTAAGCTGCTCGACGGGTTAGTTCGCTTCCACTGCTTCCCTCATCTTCATCCCATTTGAACCAAGTATCTCCCTGCTCACTGGCCAAGAAGCCATCCACAAACACTTCTGGGAAGCGATGGCTCGAGACGTTTATCAATAACCAAATATCTTTTTGCTTCTCTTCCCAGTCTTGCAAATAAAGATTTTCCTCAGGCTTTTCCTCGAGCCTCCCCTACTTATTCAACCTCCTTTGAAAACTGCAAGGCGCATTGGAGTTGCAGTCTCTCCAATGCCAGACACACACAAAAAGATGTCCCTTTCATTATGCTGCTAGACAGCATCTCCTAGTAAGTGTCAAAAGAATATCTTGGCCATCCTCGCCAGAGAAACCCTTATTCATTCAGTTAACTATCTCAATTCCTAGGATGGCCACCCGCGAGCATGACCTACATCCTTTGTTCCCAAATCCATGATCCTGCCTGTGCCAAGGTGTTCCATGATTGCTGCCTCCACAAGGAGGGAGCAGGCTCGGTGACTCAGGAGGTCCCTTTTCGTCTCACACTTTTATGACTCCATTAAAACCACACTCAAAACACAGATGGCACAATCTGTGCAGAACTGATGAGCAACACCGTTTATCACCCCAGCAGCGGGCATCCACAAAGCTTCCTCTGGAATGGGAACTAATCCCTCTCTGACCCTGTTAAAAGGCTAGCATTAGTTGGTCCTCCAATCGTCAGCTAACCTAGTTTGTGGTGACACAGTCCTTGCTTGGTCATTTTGAGCACAGGTGATTTCCCAACAAGAACACTGAATTACTCCTTGCTAAGGAGGGACTCTGCATAGAGTAACATAACTTACACACAGGACTCTTCAATAATACAAGCTTGGTATTTCTCATCTGAGACTGAATTGGGCTCTGTTATGCATTGCAGACTAACCAGGGAGAACAAATACAACTCCAAAACCTTCCCAGCTGAGAATCACAGCCAAAGACGAGTTTGCCATGGGAATCACCTCTCCAGATCTCAGAATTTCTGTGCCTGCTCCACACGTGGGAGACATAAAAGAGAATAAAAGCTCAGGCAAGCTGGAAATGGTTCTCAAGTGTCAGGTCCTGCTCTATGGGACCCAAAGGGAGAAGACAGAAACTATACATGAGCTTTGAACATCAAAACAAAATAGGTCACAGGGTTTACATATAAGAGACACCCATCTCCTCTCCATGGAGGGGACTGCATGGAGGAACAGACACTGAGGCACTAGGCAAGAACAAGCAACATGCTAGCAGCCCTGCACAACCAGACACATGGGGTGCTGCGCTCTGCACACTGGCAGCAAATCCAAGATCCCCAGTTCCCTTTGGAAGTGTTGACCAGCCCTTGAAGCACAGCATCCATCAGCATGGGCCCAGACTCAGCTGTCAGTGTCCACCACACCTCAAGAGCTGTGCCATCTCCACTCTAGTCACAGTATGCTGTGGACAGACCTTTGCTCTGATCCCACAGTACACTCCTGGCATGGACAGCACAGACTACTGCTGGAGCCCATTGGAGATGGTGTGAATCCTCTCCAGAGCTGCAACTGGCAGCTTTCGACCCAGGCTTTAATCCCAGTGTCATTCGGATTAAGGACAAATGGAACAGCAGCAGACCAACTATGGACTGTGCTGCTGGCTCTGTCCTTCAGCAGCCACAAGAGTGACCATCCCCTGCCCCGGCAGCTCCAGCTATTGACACTCTCATTGGATCTGCTCAGATCCATTTTCACTTGTGAACCTAGTGTCAGTGAAGAGCATTTCACAGAATCATAGAGTGGTTTGAGTTGGAAAGGACCCTAAGATCATTCAGTTCCAACCCCCCTGCCATGAGCAGGGGCACCTCCCACTAAACCATGCCACCCAAGGCTCTGTCCACCCCGGCCTTGAACACCACCAGCGATGGAGCATTCACAACTTCCCTGGGCAACCCATTCCAAATTACCCCCACACACATAAGGGTGGGAGGCTGTATGATCCCAAAGTTCTCCCCAGCTTTTAAAAACACCCACCCTGGTCCCCAGAACATGCACCCAGCAATGCCCACAAATTGATTCTGTTCACCACCACCTTTAGTTTCAACGCTGGGGAAGGGAGTAGTGCTCAGTTTGAAACTCCGTTTTCAGCTGACACTGTCCCCCTCAAGTCAAACAGAACCCAACGAAGCCTCCCCAGACCTTCTCCCACTGTTGTCTGACAGAGTTTGGAGTACATCGTTTCATCTGAAGTTTTCAGTAAGCTGAACAGAGTGTCGAAAACCTCTCACTGAGTCAAGGAGAGCGTTTCCTCATCATCCTTTGAGCACACTCCAATGTCTGTTACAGAAGAGCAGCAATGATCCTTTTCCAAACCTTACCTAAAGGTCAGAGGAGATCAGCAAATAACCTACCCTGAACCTACCCCATTTCACAGGATGACCCTGCACTGAACACAGCAAATGTCTCATTTGAAGTCCACATTTCCTAACGAGCTTCCATGACCGGTCTCTTCCTCCACAAGAATCTCCCAGGAACCTCAGCATTCAAACATTTCTGCCCCAAAACTCCACCTATTTGTGGTCCCAATGCACCAAAAGTGCCAAACCCACCTCCATCCTTCAGCTTTGTCTTAAAAGCTGCTCACACTCCCAGTTCAAAGCTGTGGGCCCTGTTATCTAATGCAGTGGACCTGGCTTATGGACAGGAGCCAGTGGCTCCTCCCTGAGCTTGGCAAATGAGGCAGCACATGCCATTTGCTCCTGATGAAGCTCACTCATGCTCTGCCACTGAGTTCTCTCTGTCTTCTTTATGATGGATCAACTGACAGAGGCCCTGCATAGTGTCAAAGCAGAGGGACCATCACGATCAGCTTCCTGCTTAGGACAAAGTACAACAAGTCCTGTTTTAGTGGTGCTCTGGTTTACAACTCCAGGAGACCACCAGAACCCTCAAGGCTGCTCCAGAAGTGAGCTGGGTTTTGTCCATGGATTAATGGAGGGATTTTGGGTCACTTTGTGTTGTCATTTTCCTCTCTCCATCAAACTGAAAGTAAATCAAGCCAACAGCTGCACGAGCAGCCCTGAGAGCCACTGTCTGGACCACTGTGGCTCCTCAGAGCCCATTGCCGGAGCAGCAGCCTCGCTTCTCAGAAGCCTTCAGGTTCCCCCTGAGTCTTTGCGTTGGTTAACTTCTCCAAAACCCATTCTTTGACGTGCAGAGCTCTCTTCACCCCCTGCACCCTCTCCAGTTGTCAGATTGCTTTAAAATCTTCCAAAGGGTGCAGCATTTTCTACTCTCATGCTATCACACAGGTAAAATCATCCTAGCTTTTTATGAGAAACTCAAGAGCTGCATTCCCTAGTTTAGGCAGTGTCCATTCCACCACCCCATTGGTTTCCACAGGGATCCACAGTTGTTTTCCTACAATCCTCCCTCTTCCACAACTATGCTCCTTTGTTCCTAAATGTAAAACCTCACATCGAGTCCTACTTCAGCGATCACTGTTTCATAACACTCAGTGTTCATTAGGCAATTGGGATCCTTCTGTAACGAGTTACCCACTGGAAACCTGCAAAATACATAGAAGAGTTGCTTTTGTTCTTTTAGCCTTCTAATGAAAATTAGATCCCCTCAGCTTGAGGTTCCAAAAGACCATTAGAAACATATTCTTCATTCCAGAGTCTCATTAGCAGTTAAAATCATTTGTGATTCCTTCAGCACAGCATCAACTGAGCACAAAACCAATTATTATAATTGGAATACTGAAGCATACTACATCAATTTATAGATCTCAGATCACGGCAACACAACTGACCTAACCAAGCACAGAGGCTCATAGAAAACAATGACACTGATTTGACAGTGCCACTTTCCATGAAGTGGTACTTCATACTATCACCTTTTGAGTTCCGGCTTTAGCAGCCACTCTTTTACCCTGGAGTGAGATGTGGTCAGCAGCTCCATAAAGAATTGAAACCCATGAAGAAGTGAATCTCTTCTGTCCTCTTGGGTTTCAAGCATTCCAGGATTCACTGTAAACCATGAGCCAGTAACTTTGAGATCTCCAGTGTTAATTCCTTTAAGACTTCAGGTACATCAACACAGACTTTCCAATCTTCAAACACTAAGTTGCATCATGGCAGACTTCAGGCTACTTGGAGGCCTCAACTGCACTTCTCCATATTCACATTATTTAAAGCAAAGAGAATTAACCCAAATTGTCACAGTTTTCATGTTAGGCCATGGGGAAAACCTGATGGTTTTAGCATACTGTACAAGTTGAACTGGATTCAGAAGGTACGCAAGGCTCAAGTAATTGTTATTAGCTATTTCTTCATGGCAGCAAAGCAGCTACACAACAAAGCAGAAGGAAGAGTCAATTCTCAAGAAGAACTTGGTGCAGGAACGGTACCCTATGCTCCACATCTTCCCTTCCACCCCTGAAGCCAGGCTTCAAATTCATTAGACTGTTTGCTTTCATTACTATTAACTACCTACTTGGAATCATGACACCATCCTCAAGCAGGACTTAATTTCATTCCTTTAAATACCCCCAGTCATTTGCAGAGCAATCTTAACATCTTCCAGAAGACCAGGCCACCCTTTGGGATGCCATGTTTCAGAACAAAGCACTGCTCCAGTTCACCATTTCAATAAAGAAATCCCAATAAAGGATGTTCTGAATTTGCAGAAGAAAATCCTAACCACAAATGAGCACACGATGGACTGCAAACAAGTTGTGCCCCATCATCCACTGCATCTGTCATGCAGTTCCTCACTGCCACTTCCACAGCAAAGAGCCCAAGCATCTCTAACCCATGTAGCACATCAACTATCAGAAGCAACCACCACTGGTAGAGTCTCAGACCTGCTGCCAATGAGACTGTCTACTTGTGCTCAAGACTGCTGAGACAAAGCCTTTGCTTCACAGTTCCATACAGTGAATATAGTTATTGCTGCACCCTCCACAAGTCAGTGCAGTACCCCGGAATCACCTAAACAAGAGCCAAACTAAGTTACTGGTGATGACTGGAACAAACTGCACTGGAACAAAGAGGAAGAAAGCTTCTTCTGAGTGCCCAACTATGAACTGCTACACAGAAATACACCTCCTGTTACATTCTGCATGTTCCCTCATCTGTAAAATGTGCAACGATCACCCAGAATCCACTGTCCTCCGCCCAGATGCCTACAGTATGTCAGATGCCTCCATACTGCCCTCACAGACCAGTTCACTGTCCTCAAAGCCTGCCACACAACAGAAGCCATGACAGATGTGGCTTTCTCCACATTTATCTGGTGCCCAGCTAATGGCAGAAGAAAGGTACCCAGGAAGAAGATGACCGTGGCCCTTTGGAGATCAGGGAGCAAGTCTCTTTGTGGTCTGGTGCTGAAACATCAAAGCTAGCTTAGGACTAAGGGCTTCTTCATGAGCAAATTGTGAAGCTACAGCTGGGTACCACCAGTCTCATACATTACTTCACATTAGAGTTCAGATACAAAAGCAGAAATTCATCTGTTGATAATTATCCAGCAGAGTTTAAGCTAAAATAGCGTGAGCCCAGCAACCAAATGTTTTATCAGCAATGATCCTGGCAGCTCCCAGTGCTGCTGCCTGCTCACCAGCACGTACCCACACTGACAACAGGGGCACAAGATTCCCTTGGATGGCCATCGCTGAGCAATGTTTTCAGCTGGAAGGGGTATGATTGTGCGAAGAGGTTGCTGCAGTTTGTAGCTGCCAGTATTAGAAACCATTCATTTATACTGAAAAGAGCAATAACTGAAGATTTACTGTGTCTTCTGCCTTCAGGAACTACAGCAACTTTGCAGCTTTTCCTGCTGGATGGGAAGAGCTCCCTCTATGCTCTAGGTTGGTGATGGAGCAATGCACTTGCACAAGGCATCCAAGTCACTATGTAGGGTCAACAGGAGCCAGGGCAGCTAAGCTCTCCTGAAAGCCAGGCTCCACACAGCTGCGAGGTGTGCAGCCTCCACAACTCCAACTATTCTCATCCTACTTCTAAATACCTTCAGGAGGATCATAAATACAGACAGACATTAGCTCTTTAGTAAGTGAAGATGAGAGTATGCCAAAAACGCAGTTGTAATAAGTAAGTCATTCCTTCAGAGAGCTGCTCATTTACGAGGCTCGAGCAGATAATATGGCTTAGGAGAAGCCTTTACTACAGGGTTTTGGCTTTTCACACAAGCAGCAAAAAAACACAGATGAGATTTTTTTTTGTCAAAGAAATCACAAAAGAAAAATCATCATTAAAAACTCTGCTCGGCCTAGAGATGCTCAAATGTTGACAATATACAACCCCACAAGATCCTCTACTCACAGTTATGATGTAAGTTCACGGTTGACTGTATAATGAAAACCATCTTCCCCCCTAAACTGTGTCAGCATTTGGCCGGCATATTCTACCTCGATATGAATTCAAGAGTGTTCTTGTGCGTGTTCACACCACTACAAACTGGCCTCTTCTCACAGAGAACACAAACACCTTCCTCTCCGACGAGAGAGACTTTGTTCAGTTTGCTACAAACATTTCTATCATCTCACCCAGCCCCGCAGCGAGCCACTTCTATTTTAATTTGGAAGGAAAAGGACGGTTACCAGCAGCAGTCCCAGCAACGATCAAAACACAAAACTGAGCAGCATGTGTTCCTGAACGCTGTTTCCCCGAGCTCAAAGTCTCGCTGACAAAACTTAAGTGTGCAGCAATGTTTTTGTCAGCTTTGCCTCTGGCTGGATGAGACTTCGGGCTCTTGCTGCCATTCAGCAGCATGGCTGTTGCCATCACATTAACCACCTCCATCCAGCTGCACCACCCCAGACCTGTGTACCCTCCACTTGGAGAAAGAGCAAATCCTTCGCAATCGAGGGGATCCACATCTGTTTCTTAATTAGACGTCGACTCCAAGCAGCCCATCTCCCCACCAGTGTGGGTGTTTATCCCTTTAAACTAACAATTTTGACTACACAAACTATGGTTCTAAGATGCTCACAGTATTCCTCAGCACGTTGAGTGGACCAACAAAAGGAAATGAGAATTCACAGCCCAATTTTGAGCTTACTACACCATCCATCGAGATGATGATGATGAAGAGGAAGGCTTATTGCTCTCCCCACTGTGTGTTGCATTCTAAAATGGTGGCCATGTCTGTCTAGGCTTCAGCTCGCAGAGGCTCCAGCCAAACTCGCAGCAACGGAGTTTGGTGCTGTTCAACTTGAGGAGCCAGTTACCTGCGTTAAAACTGCGCCGGGCAAAGGGCCGGACCGGGGGAAGCCCCCGCGGGTCGGGGCCAAACGAGCAGAGCTCTCCCCAGCCCCGCACCACCACAATGCCAACATGGAGGGCAACACCCAGCAGCTGCCTCCTCCGGGGCTCGGCGCGGGGACCGCTCACCCCCAACAGCCGCTTCAGGGCTTCGGCCAACTTACAACAACCTGGGCCGAGCCGCGGGGCCGGAGGAGGGCCTGGCCCGAGGGGCGGCGAGGAAGGGGTCAACCGCTGCCCCGCTCGCCCCCGGCGGCCGCTCCGGCCACTTTCCGACCGGGCAGCGCCGGTACTTGGCAGCGACTTAGCGGAGGAGCCGGCGGGCGGCCGCCGTCCAACCCCGCGGGCGCTCAAACTTCGAGGCGGCCGCGAAGCCCCGGAGTCCCCTGAGCGCCCGAGGGGAGCGGAGCGGCCGCCGTTGTGAGGGGGGGGAAAGGGGTGGTCGCCGGTGCGGGCCGGGCCGGGCCGCTACACAAAGGCCGTTCCCCAGCGGCGCCATGCGGGCACTCACCGGCGGCGGCCGCACCTTGCAGATGCCGGTCTGCTCGGCGATGGGCCGGATCTTGTGGATGAAGGCGAAGGGGTCGGCGAACTCCTCCCAGCTGGGCTCGAAGACCGGGCACTCGGGCGGGGGCAGGAACTCGGCCATGGCCCGGGCCGAGGGCCGCTCCGCCGCCGGGAGCCGCTCCGAACGCTCCTGGAAGCGTCGTGGGGCTCACGGAGCGCCTCTGGAACGGGACGTGCTCCTCCGCCGGGAGGGGGGGGGCGGAGGGGTGGGGGGGA